>JAECWJ010000040.1:0-54924 GCA_018150375.1 Drosophila sturtevanti | reverse complement strand
TTTTGTCCATATTCGGACTGATTTTTATAAAAGTTTCTTATGACTTTATCCGATCTACCAACTTTTCTGGCAATTTCACGAAACTAAAAATTCTCACCCTTGAGAGCAAGAATTTGTCCTTTTTCAAAATCTGAGAGGACCGATCCTTTTGGCATATTTATTAAAATCCACGCAGCTAATTATTCTCGACCGATTTCATCAGAACAACGTCACAAAGTGATTACAGAGGTCAAACATGAAAAGTGCGGCTATAGTTATGCACTTCGAACAAAACGAAATGTGAAAAATTACAGTTCTTTTGTGCGAATGTTGTTGATGTTATTATTTATTTCTACATCTTTTTTCATGCTTTACATAACGATAGTTTTAGATTTCTTCTATGTCTATTCGTTTTTGAGTTATAAGAAAAAACAGGGTGCAGCTATATTCGTGCAACAGAGTTTATAATGCTATTATTTGAATTAAGAGTATTCCAATATATCTAATTAATACTACAACTGATAAAAGGAAAGCTGGTTTAAATATTGATTGAAAATAATCTCTGATTTTACTTTTAGATAAAAAGAAAATAAAAGTTTTTTTTTTTTAATTTCCTTCATATTTCTTGTGGGAAAATAAAGTTTTTGCACAGTATATTTTTAGGCACAACTTGCAACAATTTGAGGTCTGTTGCCTGTTTCCAAAACTCTAAACGAGTTTGCATTTGCAACAGTACACATAATCCATAAGTTTTCCATCAAATTCCACGTTCTTAAACGTTTTCCACACTTCGTTTTTTGCAACCGCATTTTCTATTAACTTGTAACGAGCATTATTAGCACTTATACCTCTCTGAACCAAATTCTTCACTTTTTTATTATTTGCAGCGTTTGACATTTTTCTTGCTTTGTTAATGGAAATATTTAAATATTTAACGGGATCATATTTCCTACATTTTTTCGGGTGAACTTGGTTGAGCTGCCTAAACCACACCCGCCCGTACCCGACACGAAATTTGATTTTTCAGCCCGTACCCACGGGTTCAGGTATACATTAAGTAAATAGAGAATATTGCAGTTCCTGTCATATTAATTACTTAATGTATTATGTAGTTAATATAAACAAGTAACATATTAAATTTTATTTTTGTGCATTATGTAGGAAAATTATTTATAACATCGTCGGAGTATATATGTATACTTAGTCAACGACTATTCTATTATCAAAATGGCCAAATTACTTAGTATTATGCAGCTTTTGATAGACTACAATTCATTAAATTATGCAGAGGTATAATAAAATTGGTCTGGTATTTGTATCCAACCCATAAAGTATATAAACTCTTAAGCACCAATAGCCACAATACGATATAGCCTGGTCCGACTGACCATGGTCGATTTGGTCGAATTAGAGTGCTATAACGTACAGAAAGCATTAAATATTAGAGTGACCTCGGGCAAAAATTGTTTATTCTAAAAATTTCTCGTCATTTCAATGTTTACATAACATTTTTTTAATCATACATTTACAGAAGTTTAAAAATCTTAAGGCCGATATGATGGAGAAAGTAATTAAATTGAACTGCAAGGGTGTAAAAACTTTCTAAATGGTTGCTTTTTGAGTGAATGCCTCTCTTATTAGAATTAAACATGGCAGAAGCGACTTCCATTACTGTAAACAAACACAAATGGCGTGAGCGACATTTTCTCGCCCTCTGTAACAAGCGTGTGTGTTACGCGAAATGTTTTAATAAAGAGGGAGACAACGATGTAGGCTACATTTCAAACCAATCAAACGACACCAACACTCTCTGCACGTACGTATGTGTAATTGTAAGCTACGTACAGTGGCTCACAGCTTATTCTTAAATTTTACAACTGAAATCGCAATAACATTTATACCAGTAAAATTTAAAAAAAAAATTAAATGCAGAAGTCTTTGTTAATGCTTAAACTTAAAAAATCAACTTCATTTATTATAATATATCTAAACTGTAAGATGTAGGTAACAAAAACTAAAAAACTAAACAATTCAATTATTCGACCCAACTTAAAAAAAATGGCAACAATGTTCTATTTATAGATAATATTTTAAAACTTAATATTTAGTGTGTCCCCTCTTTTAATTTATGACTGCTTTCATACGCTTTGGACCAACCAATTTCATTGTGGTTTCTGGACTTATTTTGGCCCATTCCTTAATAAGGGCTGTTGTTATGTCATTTTTGTTGTTGATTTGACATATGGTTCTATTCCTTAATCGAATATGAGAAAAACTTTTTCAATTCTATAAATAACTCAACCAAATAATATTAATTCTACTTTTACACCACACAAGTAAATGAGAATCAGATCGGATAATAAATACCGCCTTAAATCAATTGCAAAATTTAATATACATATGTACATACATACTTATATACAAACACGTGCTTAACAACCAGTGTGAAAGAGACAAAAGTCTTTATTTCTTCATGTATCAAAGCTTAAAAATCTTGAGTCCGATATAATGGAGAAATTAATTAAATTGAACTGCTAGGGTATACAAACTTTGGTAAAGCTTGAAAGCTTTTTGTTACTACGCCCACAAACAAATGCTCAGATGTGACTGTATGCGTCACACTGCTATACAGTTTGTTCATGTGTGAGAAAGAGTCAAGTTGAATGATCAACTGAGGGAGAAAAACGAAAGATAGTCTATAGTGTGTATGTGCGTTTCTTATATTTTTTGTTGATTATCGTTGAAAGGGAAAGAGAGAGACACGATCGTAGCACGCGCATGATATAAAAAATATATACATTTGTATGTATGTGTATACTTTACAATTTAATTTATTTTTGAATTGCGATTTTCGGTTTTGAACAAATAGCCATAAAACAGCCATTTTTATAATAATAATTTTTATTTTACGTTTTTAATTACTTTAAAATGCTATTCTATGTAATCCAAGAATCCTTAACTTTTAGTAACATGGTCCGTACTCGATGACATCCTCCGTCAGGTCATCAACGTTCAGAAGTTAGATTTAACTTGAGCCAATTATTCCAGTTGACAACAATTCTGTATTCTCATCTGAAGAAAATATAAACATTATTAATGATTATAATTAATGAAACACATTAAAACCAAGGACACTTTGATATAATTATTTACCAATTATTATTATTAATAAAATGAACTGTTTGTTAATTGATTATTTTAATTTTGTCATACCTATTATGTATTTTTCAACCTATTCATAAACTAAAGATTGATCGGATGGCCAAACCCTTTAGCCAAAAACATTATCCCTAATATTTATAATTTCTTGCACTGACCGTATGAAAAATGACGGGAACCTTTCGTGGATTAAACTGCCACCACTTGGATAAGTAATGCCCGCATCTTAAGTTCGTAAAATGAGTATGAAAAGCAAAGATAAAAAGCGTTCAGTCGCTGCTGTGGATACTAAGACAAAAGAAGTAGTAGATGAAGAAAAAGATGAAATGAATGAAAACGAAGACTCGCTGAAGCGAAAGAAGTCAGCGGCTCCTGGAGATAAAACTTCTACTATTAGTAGGGAGAAGTCGCCCTCTAGTAAGGAGCTTAGCGTCACCGACGCGTCGCCTGTAGTAGAAGCGAACAGCAAGCACTTCGCTGCACCGCAGAAAATGATGGAAAATGATGGAAAATGATGGTGAAAAGCCGTCCAGCGGGATCACTCACGTGCCCGAGACGGACGATCCAGATAGTATAAAATTACGCACGATAGAGGAGATTATTTCCTCATTCGTGTTTTTGTATTTTTAGAGTATAGAAGCGCGGGAAGTACCCGCGATGAAAGAGAGCGACATGTTTATGATAAAAACGAAAAATAACACATTGTTGTCTCTCTCTTTATCAAAACGCCATTTATATTTGCATCACAACAATCATGAATGCATATGTATGTATTTAGATGTAGGTACGTACGTGAAGAGAGTGTTGGTGTCGTTTGATTGGTTTAAAATGTAGCCTACATCGTTATCTCCCTCTTTTCTCAGAGGGCGAGAAAATGTCGCTCACGCCATTTGTGTTTGTTTACAATAATGGAAGTCGCATCTGCCATGTTTAATTCTAATAAGAGAAAAGCAACCATTTAGAAAGTTTTTACACCCTTGCAGTTCAATTTAATTACTTTCTCCATCATATCGGCCTTAAGATTTTTAAACTTCTGTAAATGTATGATTAAAAAAATGTTTTTGTTTTTTTTTTTTTCGCGCGAATCCCAACGGATGCAAAATTTACTACTCCTCCCGCCCAACCGACCGAGGGGCGCAAGCCGCATAACAAACACAAACAAACAGACCAGTAAATGAAAACTACAGCTACTTACGAGCTAGATAGGAAAGAATAGACGCTTTTAGCCTGGGAAGATAGATCTCTGAACTAATCAGTCGGTAAAGACGATTGTAATCAGAACAGAGGACTCGAAAGGGTTCATGCAAAGAAAAGTTAGTAGTACATCGTTTAAGGAATAAAGGAAGATAGTTTCTAGTAGGCCTGAAAGGTACAGAGAATTCTACTTGGGTCAATAGATCAGGTGAGTCTACATCACCATTTAGGAGCTTGTGCATAAAAACTACGCCAAGCATTATTCTACGGTTAGTAAGGGAGGGGAGGTTAATCAAAAGAAGCCTACTCGAGTACGAGGGAAGCTTGACGTTGTGATCCCAGTTCAGACCACGAAGAGCAATTAGTAAAAACTGCTTTTGCACAGATTCAATTCTCATTTGGTGTGACTCATATTGAGGTGACCAAACACAAGATCCGTATTCCAAAATGGGGCGGACCAAAGAGTTAAAGAGGATTTTTGTTGTATAAGGATCGTCAAATTCTTTTGACCATCTCTTTATAAATTCGAGAACACCCATTGCTTTGCCAACAATTGTGGAAACATGGGAGTTGAAAGTCAATTTATGGTCCATGAGTATACCCAAATCGTTCATTACATTTAGACGTTTTGATGGAGAATTATTTATGAAATAGGTTATAAGTTGAGGACAGTTTCTATTAAATGTCATAACCTTACACTTTGCAGTGTTTAAATTCAAACGATTGTGTTGACACCAACACTGAAAATTCTTGTAAATTCCTGTAATCGACTGGGCGAAACCATAACTTTGAAACTAAGGCATAGCTTAACATCGTCATCATACATTAGCACTCGAGAATGTAGCATGACGGAGGGAAGATCGTTAATAAAGAGGATAAAGAGCAGCGGACCCAGATGACTCCCCTGAGGCACCCCGGATGTCACATTGATCCGTTTTGAATAAGAAGACTTAAAAAGAACTTTCTGTGTTCTGTTTGTTAGGTAGGTGGACTAATTACCATTTTTGTGGAGAGGAATAATAAAAGATTCCTTCCACATAATTGGGAAAGAGGATGTTTCAACAGACAAGGAGAATCACTCATGAATCGGCTTGCATAAAGCATCAGCACAAAATCTTAGTACACACCCAGGAATCCCGTCAGGCCCCGGTGATTACACAGGTTTAATTAACTTAAGCACGCTAAGAAGCGTACTTTCATCGAAGAAAGGATTGAAAATACCATTAGACCTGTTTAACTCATAAGGATACGAAATGTACCCACCAATATATTGCGATGAGGAATAGGTTGTTTTGAAAAAATCAGCAAACATATCGGCAATGGCCTGATCAGTGTCAGCTATCTTATTTTCAAAACTTAAACAGGATGGGATTATGGATGTCTTACGTTTAGTATTGACAAAGTTAAAATACTGCTTAGGATCATGCGAAAACTGAAGTTTACGCTGCCGAAGATAATCCTTATAGCATTTGGTGTTAAGAACCATAAAATTCGAACGGGCAACAGAATATAGATAAAAATCAGACGGGCGACCTGCTTTTTTGTACTTCCTATAATGTCTTGTTTTAATGTTTCTTAGATTAGACAACTCCCGAGTGAACCAGGGCGAACCGATTTCACGAGAGGAATACAAACTATAAAAAAACGAGTCAAGCACATTATAAAAGTATTGAATAGCGGTATCCATATGTGTGCAACTATACAAATATGACCAATCATTATTAAGAATGAGATTAGTAAGTCTGACAAAGTCAGCCTTACGAAAACAGCGAATCTTTGAGACCGAATTAGCACAAGAATCGGCTCTTGAAATGAAAGGTCAATAGCTACATTTAATGTAGGATGAAATTTGTCTTCTGGAAGAACCAGTGGGTCAATCCTGGAAACAACACTGTTGGAGGAATCCAATACAAATATGAGATCAAGTAATTTCTCATGTGAATTACGCACAGGATTTATCTGGCTTAGGGATAAGCCAAAAAGACCATCAACGAAGTAATGTGATATGGGGGGCAGCATCATGGACGATGCATCAGGGACCCATGAAATATCTGGGAGATTAAAATCTCCAAGAACGATAAGTGAATCTCTATCGGACATCACTGCGGAAACAGCATGAATGGCGTGCAAGTGTTTATTGTATATTTCCAAATCGGACACAGGTGGGATATACGAACAAGTAACATATGTGCAAAATGATTTAAACAAGATCTTAACACTGATGAATTCGATTTCATGAGTGAAAGATAACTTAGTTCAGAAGGAAGCCTCTAACATTCTGATAGGCCAGAGTGAAGGGTGAGATTAGTTTTTTGGCATGCCAGCTGATGCAGACGTGCCGGAAGATACAGATAAAGAAGCTTTAGGTTTGTTAGTCACTAAGGTGGATGCAGAAGGCAGTCGAATCGGAGACCGATTTTTCTTTTTTACCGTATACTCTTTTACTATAAGATGTTCCGGCCAAAAATCACTTCTACAGATTCGTTCAAAATGATTTGGCGGAACACTTATCTTAAAGGACGAAATGTCCCGGGTGTATGAAAATTTAAATTTTTTCACCACTAAATTTGAGGCAGGAATTCGTGCCCGGATATGGGCCAAAACATCATCTGATGTCGTATTAGGGTCAAGCCTCGAAACAAATATTTTTAGGTGGGATACCGACGAGAGAACTTGACAAACTGACTGTGGTAGCAGCCGCAGCATTTTGTACTGAGGCTGCCGTGGCAGCCAATGCTTTACGAGCACCTCTCGTCAGTATTTAGTTGGGAATATCCCTAGCAGAGGATATTCCCCCGGACGTTTCGGAAACTACACCTGATATCTTGGTAGCAAGTGGAACACCAATACCAGGGGAAATGGCAATGGGATCCACACCAACAGATGCTATCGGACTCTTAAAAGATATCAGTTGCTGTACATTCGGCGTAGTTGGACAACTGAGAGTGTTCGAGATGGCGATAAGAGATGCTGGCGGACCCGGGGATAAGTTCCTAGATATGGTCTTCTTCCGTTTTGGGGATTCGTTTAGCAGTTTGAAACTACTAAACTGAGTTTCCAACAATGAAAACTCATCCCGAAGCTTGTTAAGACCAGCCGAAACAGTTTTAAATCCTTCACGAGTCCGCCTCATAAAAACACGCATCTCTATTTCGGCATCACGGCAAGCCTCGCAGCTCCATTTCAGGCCTCCACCAATGCCAAGACTGTCCTTTACCTTGACAGTGTAACCGGCACACTTAAAGTGCATTACATTGTCACACAGCCAACAAAGCAAAAAATCATCCTGGCATTTCTGGGGATGTGGGCACTGTTTGTATGAGCAGACCGATATTTCTATATTAATTTTTATTACTGTAAATATTATTAATGAAATAAAAGAATTAAAGAGAATTTATTTTAAATTTTAGGTATTCAAAGGCGTATACAAATCCAAAGTTAACACAAGGGTTAAGCTACTGCAGTTTGCACTCAAAAAGAAAGAGAAGAGTTAGTATATTTAAGAGCGCGCAACACTAACTGATATGCCGAACGCGAGATTAAACGACGCGAGAATAACGGGCGCTATCACTGGCAATACGTAAGAAAGAGAGAAAAGAAAATAAACAAAATTTGAGAGCAAAAGATCAAGGCAGCCACAAACAACACAACACAAAAATAAGCGGGAGAGCGCGAGTGCATGCAAAACAAAGCGGAGACAAAAATCAATGAATATTCATAAACAACAACAAAACTTTTTAGGTTTTGTTGTTAGTTTAAAAGCAAAAAGTAAAATAACTTTGTTGTTTCGCAACAAACAAAAAGCGAGAATTTAATACAGTTCACAATGTGGTGCACAAGAATATTTATATTTTTAAGTAAAATGATTTAAAAAATGGACCGAAATGAGTTAAAGTGAGAGCGCCAAAAAAAACACGACCAGCTAGGTTGAACGACGAACGTCAATTTCTTTTTCAATAAACACTGAAATGACGAGAAATTTTTAGAATAAACAATTTTTGCCCGAGGTCACTCTAATCTCTAATGCTTTCTGTACGTTATAGCACTCTAATTCGACCAAATCGACCATGGTCAGTCGGACCAGGCTATATCGTATTGTGGCTATTGTAAAAAATTGGTACCAGACCAATTTTATTATACCTCTGCATGGTTTAATGAATTGTAGTCTATCAAAAGCTGCATAATACTAAGTAATTTGGCCATTTTGATAATAGAATAGTCGTTGACTAAGTATACATGTAACGAGGGTCACACTAGGAGGCGGTCGATGTGGCATCCCCAGGCGAAAGACGGGCATCATTATTATTATAGTCGGTTGTTGGAAGTTGTCGAATAAAGTCGTAGTCGTAATAAGTTGAAGTTGTTAAAGTCGGAATAAGTTGAAGTTGCCATAATTTGAATTAAGTTGAAGTTCCATCCTAGACATTACTTTTATTCTTATATACACCATATTACCATTACATCTATTAAAAAATAACTAAAACTACACACAAATCTACATTTGGGGGCTCAATCCGGTCAAAAAGCCAAAAGTGTGAAAATTCCAAGTATTTCATCAACTACGGAAAATGTCTATGAAAGTATGAGTGACGAAGAGGGAGCATCTTCTTGGAATCGGATGGAAACAGTGGAAGACGAAAAGAGACAGCATATTGGTGTACATACACGAGCTCAACAGAAGCGAGCACTAAATGCTACAATCGGTGAAAGAGAGATAGAGTATGCAAGAGTAGAAAATGCTAGAAACGCATGTTCAGGTCAAGTTCACGACGCAAGAGTTAGCGAAATGAATAATCAGAGTTTGCAACAAATTATCCAGTTGTTGACGCTTAAAATTCAAGCAGACGAAGTTGCTCAGATGACCCGAACTGAACCAAAAATTACAGCAGATAATTTTTCAAAAATCGTACCAGAATATGATGGTGAATCTGTACCGGTGGAACATTGGCTATTGAACTTCGAACAAAACGCAGATGCATATGAACTTACTGAGAAGCAAAAATATGTTCAAGCTCGCGGCAAGATGGTAAAGACAGCGCAATTGTTTTTGGAATCGACTTTTGTCAGTTCGTATGAACAACTAAAAGATGCACTAATCAATGAATTTAAACGCAAGACGGAAAGTGCAGAAGTACATAAGAAGTTGCAAGACAGAAAGAAGAAAAAAGAAGAAAGCTTTCACGAATACGTTCTAAATATGAAAAAAATTGCTGCGCTGGGTCAAGTTGATATGGATTCGATTATCACATATATTGTGGATGAATTAGATGTAAAAGTGAATACAAGTTCACTATGTACAATTGCAAATCGCTGTATGAACTCAAGGAAAAGTACGATGTATATGAGCGCAAGTGTGTAAGCGAGAGGCAAGGGAAGCAGCATAGCATTGTACACAGCAGCAGCCAGAAAAACATGCACAGTGTACAGAAAGGGCGTTGTTACAATTGCGGATCAACCGAACACTTGAGAAAAGACTGCAGTGTAGGTACGAAATGCTTCAAGTGCGATGGCGTGGGACATATATCGAAAAATTGTCCACAAACAACGAAGAGCGTGCAGTTAGTGACTTCATCAAAACGATTGAAAGATGTCGTTCTAAACGGAACAAAAGTAGTTTGCCTAGTGGACACCGGTTCTGATGTCTCGATTGTTCGTTACTCGGTAATGAAGAAGCTCAATAATATAAAGCTGGAAAAAAGTTACGTCGTTCTGCGAGGACTAGGAAATGTCAAGACGCAACCGCTGGGTACACTTGTTAGTACTGTAAACGTCGATGGAATAGAAGTTCAGCAAAGGTTCACTGTAGTCCCGGACTCAAACATAGAAAATGATGTACTCCTTGGTTTTGATTTTGCGTCTCAATTTCGTGTCACATTTGATGAGGATGGATTCAAGTTCACCTCGCCAGCTCAGAAGAACAACGCGGAAACATATGAGCTAAGTATATATAATATTGTTGAGGTCGAGAATAATATAAGCGTTCCCACTCAGCTTAAGCCTATAATCCAATCGTTGATTGACGAGTATAAGCCTGCGAGGGCACCGATCGAATGCCCTGTGCAGATGAAAATTACTCCTGATGACCAAATGAAAGCTTTCCGTCATCAACCAAGTCGGCAAACACCACTGGAATCTGAAGCAGTGAAGAAGCAAGTGGATGAATGGCTGAAAGAGGGCGTAGTCCGCACGTCGACTTCAAACTTCGCTAGTCGAATTGTCCTTGTCAAGAAGAAAGATGGCACAACTAGAGTTTGCATAGACTATCGTCAACTGAATGGCATGGTGCTTCGAGACAGTTTCCCTGTACCACTGATGGACGACGTGTTAGAGAAACTTCAAGATGCGAAGGTGTTCATAGTCATGGATCTGGAGAACAGCTTTCTACACGTACCAATCGAGGAATCCAGTCGTCGTTACACGGCGTTTGGCACTAAAGAGGGATTGTTTGAGTTTTGCAGAGCTCCATATGGATTTTGTAATTCTCCGGCTGTATTCAACCGATTCGTAAACGTTGTATTTCAAAATCTGATCAAGGACGATGTTATGCAGATATATGTAGATGATATAATAATATACGCACAAACAAGCGAGGAATGTATCGACAAGCTGAAGGAAGTTCTACAAGAAGCAGCCAAGTACAGCCTAAGGATTAAATGGAAAAAGTGTCATTTCCTACAAAATAGAATACATTTTCTAGGACATACGGTAGAAAATGGGAAAATTTGGCCGGGCCAAGAAAAGATTAAAGCTGTGCAGAAGTTTGCTCATCCCAAAAATATTAAAGATGTTCAATCGTTTTTGGGACTAACTGGATTCTTCCGCAAATTTATTCAAAGTTATGCGAGCATAGCCCGCCCTCTAACAGATCTTCTAAAAAAAGACGCCAGATTTAAGTTTGGAACAGCTGAGATCAACGCAGTAAATCGATTAAAAGATGTCCCAACCCAAGAACCAGTCTTACGCTTATATTGTAGAGAAGCTTTGACCGAGCTGCATGTAGACGCGTCGATGAACGGATTTGGTGGCATATTACTTCAGAAATTTGAAGAAAAACTACATCCAGTAGCATATTGGAGCAAGAAGACGTCTACGGCAGATGTAAGACGACACAGTTATATCCTGGAAGTGAAAGCGGCCTACCTTGCAGTTAAAAAGTTTCGTCATTATCTGCTGGGTGTTAACTTCACACTGGTGACCGATTGCGCAGCATTTACTCAAACGGTAAAAAAAAGAGACGTACCACGAGAGGTAACAGGGTGAATCTTATATCTGGAGGACTTTACGTTTCAGTTAGAACACCGCTCAGGGAACAGAATGAAACACGTAGACAGTCTAAGTCGATATCCAATAGAGGTGTTGGTAGTGTCAGCCGAGGTTTCCGCACGCATTAAAACGGCGCAACACAAAGATGAATATGTATCAGCTATTCTCGAAATATTGAAATCCCAATCTTATAAAGATTTTCACATTAAAGGAGGGCTACTATACAAGATGGTTAAAGGAAATGACTTGTTAGTAGTACCGAAGATAATGGAACACGAAATCATAAAGGAAGCGCACAACGTCGGCCACTTCGCAGTCCAAAAAACAATGCATGCGTTGGAGCAACAATTCTGGATCCCACATATTGAAAGAAAAGTCGCACAAATAATTAACAGCTGTGTTCAATGTATTCTTGTCAACAAAAAAAATCGGCAAACAGGAAGGTCAGCTATACTGTATCGAAAAGGGAGATAAGCCACTTCATACAATTCATGTAGATCATTTGGGACCTATGGATGCTACTGCGAAACAGTACAAATTTATTTTTGGAGTTGTAGATGCGTTCACTAAATTTGTATGGTTGTTTACAACAAAAACTACAGGAAGCGAGGAGGTCTTAAAAGTACTGGAAGAGTGGTCAGCGATCTTCGGAAATCCGAGCCGAATTGTTAGTGACAGAGGAGGAGCGTTCACATCAAAGCCATTTGAAGACTATGTAAAAGAGAAGGGAATACAACACGTGTGGACAACAACTGGAGTCGCTCGTGGAAACAGATGTATGATGTAATGATTGCCAAATTATCGATAGAGGATACGACAAAATGGTATAAGTTTGTACCACAAATTCAGAGACCTCTCAATTCGCACATGCACTGTTCTACGGGAAAGACACCGTTTCAGTTGATGTTTGGAGTCGAAATGCATAACAAAGTCAGCGATACCATTCTGTCAATACTGGAAGAAGAAAGGGCAAACGATTTTGACCACAAAAGGTGCAAGATACGTCAGGAAGCAAGTAAGCAAATTCAAGAAGCTCAGCAAAAATATAAGAAAAACTCAGATACATCACAACCAGCCACAACCCGACCAATGATTAACTCACAACAACAACTACATCAAACCGCACAAGAAGACATGGAAACCGACGCTAACCTCTCTAACATGGGAAAAACACTGTATACCTCACAACCCACCGAAGATCCAAAGCTAAGAATATTCACTAAAGATAAGTCTAACACCCTAACCACTCACTTTAAACCTTCTAAACCCCTTCTAACAAAATCAAAAACTAAAACTCCAAACAAGACCCAACACACAAAGAATAGCGACAGCGAATCCATATAAAACAAAAAAAAAAAAAAAAAAAAGTGCGTCTAACGGTTAGACACGATAGAAGTGAAACCTTCCGTAAAACAAACAGAGAGAATGAGACGAAAGCAGCATTAGGAGCGGGATAATTAAAGGTTCATTATAATATTGCTATAAAGGTCATATTTTATTTTCTTCATTTTATTATTATTCATCCTCAATGTTTTCAATTTCAACAAATGATACGAGTGGCTTATGATAGCTAAAATATGATACAAATGCTTTGATTTCGATGTTGTCAACATATCTTTGAAATACCGCGTCAATTGTTGTTTTTGATCGTGTTGTTGATTCAGTGCGATTGTTACACATTTTTATACCCTGTACCCATAGGGTTCAAGGGTATATTAAAGTCGCTAAAATGTATGTAACAGGCAGAAGGAAAATTTTCCGACCCTATAAAGTATATATATTCTTGATCAGCATCAACAGCCGAGTCGATATAGCCATGTCCGTCTGTCCGTCCGTCTGTCCGTCTGTCCGTCCGTCTGTCCGTCCGTTCGTATGAACACCTAGATCTCAGAGACTATAAAAGCTAGAGTAACCAAACTAGGTGTCAACATCCGTCTAGTCCATACGCAGATCAAGTTTGTTTCAAATTTTTGCCACGCCCACTTCCGCCACTGGAGTTTGAGTTTATAAAATACATATATCTCTTATTGGTACAGGGTATACTCCAAGTCGGCAGGGACGACTTGCTTACTTCATTAAACTGAATGTTGTATTGAGAAAGTCAATTAAAGGAACCGCTGTGTCCAATGCAAAATTTACGTTAAAATCGCCACTTAAAATCATTGGAACTTTATCGTAATCTTTTCTAAGTATCCGCGATACTTCTGGTGTATACTTTATTAAATTTTCATGAATGAATTCCGTGATGCTATTTATTGATTGATTCGGTGAAATATAAATTGCCACAATTAAAACTGTTTTTCCATTGCTCAATCTGGTTTCGCATGCACATATTTCTCCCACTTTAGAGAGCTGAACAGACAGTGATTCTAGTTGCTTTGCATTCATATCTATCTGTGGAGTTACAATACGAGCACCGTCATTTTGATTGTGGTATATTGCAACACCGCCAGCTCTCGTTTGTGGTCTTTTAAATTGAACTACAATATCAAAATTGGGAATGTCAAAAATGGTTTCATTATCCAACCAAGTCTCGGAAAGAATAAGAAAATTTGACGATGTTGCTACTTTGTCTAACTGCAGATCGTGTACATGAGCGCGCAAACTTTGGCAATTAAATGTAAATAATGACAACCCTTCCCTAGCTGTTATAAAATCACTTAATAACGTTCCAATTGTTTCAAGTCGATTGAGATGTAGCCTTTGAAATTCAGCTTGCAACTCAATTGTAGATACTGTTCCTCTTCGGCCATGAAATATATATATATATGTATACAAAAGCGTACTTATGTATACATATGTATATGCATATGCATGCACACTTGCCGGCCGAAAATGTACATACATACATATACATATGTGTGTACGCATGAGTTTAAATTAAATTCTGCCGGCGTCGACAAGCAAAGACCAGCCGACGGTGCCCGAACTATCCAATATCGTCGCAGAAACACTTCGGCTACCGAAAAGAATTGAGCAAACACAAATAAGGAACGCTATATAACTCTGTTCTATCTCATTCTCTCGCAGGCTATAAGATCTATATGTATGTCTCTTTTTAGTGTCGCTTTTTCGTTTCATCGAGTCTCAAATCACTCCCAACGATTCTAAAGAAGTTTTCACTTCAAAACTATGACAAAAATCGCACCGTTGATCGGATATATAAAGAAGGAGATTTGGTTGCTATCAAGCGTACTCAATTTATTGCTGGGAAGAAGCTTGCTAGTTCGTTTCTTGGTCCATACACAGTAACGAAAGTAAAACGGAACGGGAGATATGATGTAAAAAAGGCGGCTGAAGTAGAGGTTCCAAATGTTACGTGTACCAGCATAGACAATATGAAACTCTGGAAATACGCAAGCGAAAGCGAAGATGTATGGTCGTCTGGGACAGACTCCGATGATCAGGATGACCGAATGTAACGAGGGTCACACTAGGAGGCGGTCGATGTGGCATCCCCAGGCGAAAGACGGGCATCATTATTATTATAGTCGGTTGTTGGAAGTTGTCGAATAAAGTCGTAGTCGTAATAAGTTGAAGTTGTTAAAGTCGGAATAAGTTGAAGTTGTCATAATTTGAATTAAGTTGAAGTTCCATCCTAGACATTACTTTTATTCTTATATACACCATATTACCATTACATCTATTAAAAAATAACTAAAACTACACACAAATCTACATTTGGGGGCTCAATCCGGTCAAAAAGCCAAAAGTGTGAAAATTCCAAGTATTTCATCAACTACGGAAAATGTCTATGAAAGTATGAGTGACGAAGAGGGAGCATCTTCTTGGAATCGGATGGAAACAGTGGAAGACGAAAAGAGACAGCATATTGGTGTGCATACACGGTCTCAACAGAAGCGAGCACTAAATGCCACAATCGGTGAAAGAGAGATAGAGTATGCAAGAGTAGAAAATGCTACCGGTGTACTTGACGCCGCTGGTTCCCTTTGTCCGCTGCCTATTTTAAGGGCGGCCAAGGAGTTCGCTAAATCTTTACCCATGGTAAGTTTTGATCGGACCACAATTTCTACACAATAGTTCGGACACTTTTCCGATCACGGACAATATTCTCTGGATACCGACGGTAATTTTTTTGGGAATATTTTTAAAGCACTGTTTATTTTAGTTTGGAAAAAGAAATTAATTTGATAAAAGCAGAAAGAGGAAAAAGAGAGAGAGACTCTCTTTTTTCTTTTTTGAAAATTTTCTTTTTAAATTCTATGGAACTATTAGAGGCACAATTTTTTTCTTTTTGTTTTGAAGTTGATTTTAGTGAACGCGTCAAAATTTTTTCTTAATTTCTATTTGTTTAGTTTATTCTTTTTTGATTCTTAAAAATATTTTTTTATAAAATTTTTCTTATTGTTTCAATAATTTTTTTATCTAAGTTTTTTGGGTTTTCTTTTGTATTTTCTTCTTTTCTTTAAAAAAATTTTTTAGATTCTTAAACTCTAGCTTACGTGGTAATTATCATTTAAGTTCGTCGACTCCCGCGTTGACCCCTTGGGTTTTTTCATTTTTATCCTGCGGTATCCGGTGACAAGGCGGTGTAGCAGGTGACTTGGGACCCTCTGGTGGCACTTTCACACCCATTCTTCTGCGGACGGACACTACAGAAGAATGTCGGCGATTAGGTTTTTTGTGGACCGACGGAAATATCAGTGCGCAACGCAAGGCTATATTAATTATCACGATCTAATCTTGTACAAAATTTCTAGTTAGGATAAATTCTGCAGTCCTTTTTTAATTTGACTGGCAGGATTGTCAACGCACACGCGTGGCTATTTGAGGCACGATCTATTTTGTACGCGATCCTATACTAGGATAAATTCAGGGTCCCTGCTCTCTGGACCGACGGAATTCTCAACGTACAACGAGTGGCTAATTGAGGCACTATCTAAACTTGTACGCGATCCTTTACTAGGATACATTCCGCCGGTCCCTGCTCGGGCGCCAATTAAGTTTTTATTTTACGAAAGGTTTAAGCCGTCTGGCTTGTTTATTCAATTTTTATACCCTTGCAGAGGGTATATTAATTTTGGTCAGAAGTTTGCAACGCACAGAAGGAAGCATCTCCGACTATATAAAGTATATATATTCTTGATCAGCATGAATAGCCGAGTCGATATGACCATGTCCGTCTGTCCGTCTGTCCGTCTGTCTGGATCAACAGCTTCTCCTCCGAGACCATAAGAGCTACAGAGCTGAGATTTTCAGCATAGGCTCCTTTTTGCCGCAGGCATTGTATATCTCGGAATCATCCCGATCGGACGACTATATCATATAGCTCCCATAGGAACGATCGGTCAGGAATAAGCTTTATCCTCAATAACTCTGTTGTTTTTTAACCGAATGCCACGAAATTTGATATTTATGAGTTTAATATGCTTCTTGATACTTTAACCAAGTTTGATCAGAATCGGACGACTATATCATATAGCTCCCATAGGAACGATCGGTCATAAATAAGGATTATCCTCAATAACTGTTGTTTTTCAACCGAATGCCACGAAATTTGATATTTATGAGTTTAATATGCTTCTTGATACTTCAACCAAGTTTGATCTGAATCGGACGACTATATCATATAGCTCCCATAGGACCGATCGGTCATGAATAAGGATTATCCTCAATAACTGTTGTTTTTCAACCGAATGCCACGAAATTTGATATTTATGAGTTTAATATGCTTTTTGATACTTCAACCAAGTCTGATCAGAATCGGTTGGCTATATCATATAGCTGCTATAGGAACAATCGGTACAAAAAAAAAATTTTGTATGAAAAATTTTTTTCCTCAAGCTCAAAATATTGAATTTGTAAATTTGGTATGTTTAATTTACAATAACGTTTCTGATGAATTATATAGAGAAAATCTGCAAGGGTATACGAACTTCGGCACGGCCGAAGTTAGTCCATCTTTCTAGTTTAGAACTGATTTTTACAATTAACAAATTATATTATTTTGGCTAATTTCTACTGGTGCTGCCGCTGCCGCTGCTACCGCTGTCGCTGTATTTAGTTGTTGCCTTTGACTTTGCTGAAGGTGCATTTGGTGTTTGGCCGTTCCCACAGTCTGGCCGTTGCGTAAGAAATGCTGACACAGCGCACGTGGCGGAAGTTGCTGTGGTTGGGGTATTGAAGTTGTTCTTGTGTCTTCTATTGTGCAGTGGGCGTAATTGGAGCTGTAAGGCCAACCTGTCGTTGAACCTCTTGCGCAAGAGCTTGGTGCGCAAATTCTTAGTGTCGTAGAGCCTTATGCGTTAACTTATATATTCTTGATCAGCATCGAAAGCCGAGTCGATATGACCATGTCCGTCTGTCTGTTTCTTCGCAAGGAATCGAACTTAAATTTTGAGCTACGTGAATAAAAGTCATATCATTCTCTTCATTGATGATTTATCTAAATTAAGTTCGAGAATTGGTAGGATCGGACAACTATAAGTTATAGAAAAATAGGAAAGATCAGAGGTACCTCGGTTAAAATTTGTGTTGTTCAAAACAGTTCTTGTGGGAAAAACTTTTTTGTTTTTTGAGATATCTCAACCAAATTATACTTTTACATCATACCAGTAAGTTTGAATCAGATCGGATAATAAACACCGACATACATACAAATCAATAAAATCAATGAATCAACCCCCATCAGCATCAGTATGTATGCATATGCAGCCAATTAAATACGTTTATATTTGCTTTTATATATGCGTACACAAACAACATACATGGAAAAATACAAACATACATACATACATATATGCGAACACGTGCTTGAAAAAACTAAAAGCTGAGTGCGAAACAGAAAGAGACAGAAAACTATTTGTATTGTGTTGTTGTTTTCTAGAATTCGTCAGAAAATTTAGAGAGCGAGAAGCTGGACGCTTGCAATGTATACGGAAATAGCGAGGCAGTGAATAATAAGTTTGGTAGCTCAATAGGTAGAGATCGGTTCTAGAAGTGACGTGAGCGGAGGTTCAACTCCGGCCGTTGGCAAATTCGAATTTTTTCTTACTGATTCTTTTTTTGGTTCAAATTTTTTTTAAATTTTATATTTCCAATTTTTAAAAGAGAAAGTAATCAATTAATCTGCAAGGGTATACAAACTTCGGCACGGCCGAAGTTAGCTTCTTTGATATTTCTTATTATTATTAGAATTGTAGTTGCTTTGGCCATTGCCTCTTCCTCTTTGGGAATAGAACTACCTCCTCTATTATTGCGGCCTCGCTGAAATAATACTGTACTTGCACTTCCAGTCATTTATGTGCTGCAATGGATATATTTACCCATTACATCATTGAAAGTAATGAAGTTACCAGCTTCTAGTATTACTTTAAGTCTCTCCTGCTCGCAATTTTTAGTCATTGCAGAAATCGACTCGTCTGTGGCGAATTTTTCTGCACTGTTTGGGTCTAGGCCTTCATCAATAAAGGCTGCCTCCAATTGTTTTCTCAAATTGTCCATTTCGGTTGTACACTGGGAAGAAGTTTTGCCTTTTTGTCTAATATTCAATAACTTTGCCTTTAGTAATTTGGAAGATTCTCCTTTAATGTTATCTCTAAGCTTATTTATTATGCCTGATATAGGGGTTTCATCTTGCACCTTGTACAAGATTGTGCCAGTTATTTTTGACTTTATAACTTCAACCGCTATATCTTCCTGGTCGCCTTTGGTTCTTTCTACAAGCCTTAGTACTGTTATGAACCGTACTATACACTATATTAGTGTACAGTTCACTTACTGTACAGTCAGTTAAGATTATTTGCTTAAAAAATTAAAAAAAATATGTAAAAATAAAGAAAAAAAATATATAAAAATAAAGAAAATAAATAAAAAATCAGAATGTCTTATGCAAGAAAAGTTAGCCAATATAACTTTTAATATTACAAATTTATTTCAGAAAATAACTCATTATATAAAACATCAACATTTGAGTGCAAGAACATAATCTTATTCACCTTATCATCTGTGGTTGCGATTTTACAGCGTTTATAATGAATAAGGTTTTTGGCAACAGAGAAAGCTCTTTCTGATGCTGCACTGCTCGCAGGAACAGCTAATAACTTGCAAGCAACCTTAAAAAGTAAGGGGAATTGCTGATTGTTTTTCCATTAACTCAGAACATCAAAGTCTGCGTTATATGGAATATTTACATTTCGATATGTTCGAATTTCATTATTTATAATAGATTGAATATTATTATTATGGATGGGTTGTATATAATCGGCGAAAATATCATCTACTTTTTGGTTGGATGGAATAATGTTATAACTTTCTTCAGTTTGAGTTCTAAGATGAATATCTATCATAATTGCTTCAAGGTCTTCGATAGTCTTTTCCTTCTCCAATTCAGTAAATTGTGACAATTTATTTGTCAGCGGAAATAACAAAAGAGCAATATTATGAAACTTGTTTAGATTACTTTGAACTATTTTTACTAAATTTGACTCAAGAGCACGCTTGCATTTTTCCACCATTTCCACATCGCTATCACTAGGTGTTAAATTTTTTTTTAAATTATTGATGTGTGGTATGACTAGGTGCAACGTTGGATAGTTGCTCCCCTCCAGCTTCTTTGAACACGCATCGAAAGGAGCCAGAAGTTTTGCCAATGCGCTTACATCGCTTAAATTCATATTTTGAATCCTACTTATTTCATTCTTCTCAATTAATATGTTGTATATTTCCATCCAGTTCAACTCAATTGATTTGAATAGGTGGAATATCGTATTCCAACGTGTTGGACAGTAGCTCTTTAAGGTGCTTTTTAAAAAGAAATTTTGACCTGACTTTTTAAAATACTTCACAAGTTTGCTGCAGCGATCCATTGTCTTCTCCAATCTCCAATGACACCTCATCCACAGCTTTACCAATAACATTGTGCATCAAATGGTTTACACAGTTCAACGTGTTTAGCCCCCTAAATGCAGCCTTCATGTTAGCGCCTCGGTCGGTGACTATTATTGGTTCATCCATTTGCAAATCACACCCAAATTCGCGCAAAATATTTTCAATTTTGTTTTTAATTCTGTCACCTAAAAACAATAGGGTTGTTTTCAATAATAAATAAAATTTTATAAATCTTACCGGTACAGGATCCTCCTTGCATTGATTTTACTGCAAGCAGGCGGTTGTTAAGGGTTCTTTCTGCGACATAATGAATCGTCAACGATATATATGATACTTTGAAGAAGTCGTCTGTTCATATATCCGACGTTATGCTATATCCAAGTTTCGTATGATCAACTACTTCATTTTTTATTTCATTAAAATGATGTTCGTAGAGAGCTTCGATGTTCCGTGAGATGGTAGTGGGATGCGGCAATAATGATTCAACATTAACATTTTCCCCGAAGTTCGCACCAACAGATATAAAAAACTGGGCTATGTTTTTTAGTCCTGAGTCCGCAATAATATTAAAGGATCGCCCATTCTTTATTGTCCATTCAGTTGCTAGCTTAGTGCACAACTTTTTTGATTCTGCATCTACAACAACTTCACGATGGTTGCGTTTACGACTATTTGCCATTATGTAGCATTTGTGCTTTACTAAATTCGATTTGCTTTTTCGAATTTATACACATTTTTGCATGTAATACACACCACTACGTCAGGGTTTTCTAAGCCGTTTTCGTCCACTATTCGAGAAAAGGTGTCCCAAACTTTGCTTCGACCTCTTTTAAGCGATGGCTTAAGTTCGTTCGCCAATAATTTTAATTTGATATTGGCGGCGTACTGTTTAAAATGAGTTCCTGCATTTGAACTGTCCAACGATGAGTACTGGTTGAATATTTACATTTATTTTATCATAAACACTTGAAATAATGGCGATATATACATAAATACATACAGACAAATACAGTTATACGTGAGACTGCGACTTCACACATATATAACCTTGCAAAAGACAATTACAAAGACGAGACGAACACAATTATTTATTAATTTAACAAATTTCTTTGTAATTTAACATCAATAAATTATATATAATTTTATTTTAGCAAAAACTTACGCTTACGTTCGCATTTATTGCGTTTGCGTCATTTTCTTCGGCAGCCATGTCTTCGTTGTTCAAAATATTATACTCATCTGTACCATGGCAAAACGACTGCTTGCCTGTAAGGTAGTCTACTCGGCTGCCTTTGCCTTCGGGTTTACTAGCTCTTTTGCCAGTGCACGTTTGCTTGTCATAGAGAAAGGTTGTCTGCGGACGATTTTTTCTTGATTAAGTTTTCGCATTAACCCTAAAGTGTCCAAAGAAAAAAAAAATGAACTATTGCTACTTTTGCCGCAAGAATGTACCGGGCGTGAAAATCATTCATGCACCGAAATGTGATGTGAAAAGAAAGCTGTGGGAGGAAAGCCTAGGGTGCAGCCTTAGCAAAAATTCCCAAATATGTGATATACATTTTGACGCGTCTCAGTGGAGGACTGCTCCCAAGGGGAAGACTTATAAGAAGAGGCGCTTAAACAATGATGCCGTTCCGCATAGAGAGAGAGAGGAAGAAAGTGTTAAAGAAGGCTACGCTAATGCGAGTACGCAAACTGAGTAAGTTTAGAGTGTGAAAATATGTATATTTCTTTTTGTACATATGGATGTACATATATGGAAAGAATAATGAAACTGTGTTGAAGGGACGCAGTGATAAATAATTCAACGTCCATAGAAATAAAGAGTCTGAGGCAAAAGATTCGTGCTTTGGAGGATGAAGTACAGAGCTTACGTAAGCTGGTAGAGGACGCAGGCCAGCTAGAGAAATCTCTAAGTGACATTTTCACTCAGACCCAAATAAAAATTTTGAAGAGTGGTGGAAAGAGGTCAGTCTTTAATTCCGATGACATATCATGGGCTATGTGCCTTCACACCGCAGGCCCTAGGGCATATAACCATCTGTGCAAAAAAGGATTTCCCTTACCTTGTCAGGCAGCATTATACAAGTGGTTGTTAAACGTGGAAATGAAGACTAGTTCCCTGGATGTGGTCATCGATCTTATGGATGATATGGACATGGATATGGCAGATAAGCTTTGCGTATTGGCATTCGACGAAATGAAGGTTGCTGGTACATACGAGTACGACAGCTCAGCGGACGTTGTATACGAGCCAAGCGAATACGTACAACTTGCGATGGTTCGTGAATTGAAAAAATCGTGGAAGCAACCAGTGTTTTTTGACTATGATACCAGAATGGACGTGCCAACTGTTCATGAATTAATAATAAAACTACACAGAAGAGGATATTCTGTGGAATCAATTGTCTGCGATCTGGGTGCTGGAAACCAAAAATAATGGAGAGAGCTCGGTATATCTGAAGGTAAGGTATATGAATAATTTCCATTATGAATGAAATCAAAGATAAGTTTTTAATTTTTTTTAATTTAATTTTAGAAAAAAACTAGTTTGGACATCCCGCGGATGAAGACCTCAAATTCGTGTTTTCAGATGCACCACATCTAATAAAGCTTGTCCTTAACCATTATTTGGATTCTGGTTTACATATAAACGGACAAACAATGACCAAGTCGACTGTCGAACAAACTAAAACTCACTGTTATAAAACAGATGTAACAATGTTATTCAAAATAAATGAGAGCCATTTAAATGTTCGCTCTTTTGCCAAGCAAAAGGTTAAATTGGCAACACAATTATTTTCCAATACAACCGCCAGTGCCATCAGACGCTGCTACTCTTTAGGCTATGAAGTTGAAAATGCAGTCGAAACCTCAGATTTATTTAAATTCCTCAACGATTGGTTCGACGTTTTTAATTCAAAGCTATCAACGTCCAACTGCATCAAAACTGCTCAGCCTTGCAAAGAGACATTTTAAAAAAGATGCCTCAGATTATGAGTACTAGGATATGCGGCAAGACCCATAAGCTCCCATTCGAAAAAAAGGATACTAATAAACAATGCATCTCTTGATGGACTGCGTGCTTATTGTAGTGAAAAGTACGGAATGGAGTATATTTTGACAAGTCGGCTAATATAGCTGCAGACTACATTATGGATGAACTAACGGAGGACGCTATGGGGTATCTAGCTGGTTATGTTGTAAGAAAATTCAGGTTGTCTAATGAATCAACGCAATCTTCATTTACGTATGTGGATGAGGTATCGCACGGCGGGCTTATAAAGCCGTCAGACCAGTTTACTGGTATATTAAAACAGTTGGAATCTATATTTATAAATAATATTCACTATACAAATTGAGGGAAATGTAAAACAATTTTATTTTAAACATAAAATTTATTTTAGACTTAAATATTTCAACAAAAAATTAGCTATTAAGAATCAAAAGCAACGTTTAGTTGCAAATTCAAAATTATTAAAAATTAAAACTCAATGCATTATTGTAGGCTATTTTCTACCCCAACAGGCAACAAGGGGTTAATCATCCACAGCAGTGCCTTTTAGTCACACTCATGTACTATGTGCCTTATCACTGGCACTTTTTTTTTTTTTTTAACGCGCGAACCCCAACGGGTGCACTAAGTGCCCACACCTCCCGCCCAACCGACCGAGGGGCGCATACCGCATAACGTACGGCTCGAGATGCGGAAACAAGACCACAAAACACAGACAAATAAACGAATTCTACATCTAGTTACGAACTAAATAAGCTAAGATAGAAGTTTTTAGTAAAGGAAGAGAGAGCTCAGAACTGATTACACTGTAAAGGCGGTTGTAATCAGAACAAAGGACTCGAAAAGGTTCATGCATGCATAGTTAGTAGAACAGCGTGGAAGTGATAGAGGTATGAAATTTCTAGTAGGTCTTCAAGGAACAGATAAAGCTACGCGGCTCAATTGCTCAGACGAGTCTATATCACCATTCAGGAGCTTGTGGATGAAGATCACGCCAAGCATTACTCTACGGTTAGTTAGAGAAGGTAGGTTAAGTAAAAGAAGTCTACTAGAGTACGATGGTAAATTGATATTGCGATCCCAGTTCAGACCACGAAGAGCAAAGAGTAGGAACTGCTTTTGGACAGATTCAATTCTTGCTTGGTGTGAGTCATATTGAGGTGCCCATATGCAAGATCCATACTCAAGGATAGGACGGACCAATGAAGTAAAGAGAATTTTGGTTGTGTAAGGGTCATCAAATTCCTTTGACCATCTTTTTACAAACCCAAGAACTCCCATAGCTTTGCCGACAGTAGTGGAAATATGAGACTTAAAAGATAACTTTCGGTCCATAAGGACACCCAAGTCATTTATCTCATCGAGGCGTTTTTAAGGACTATTATTAAGAAAATCTGTCACAATCTGTGGAGTATTTCTGAAGAAAGTTAATACACTACATTTAGAAGTGTTGAGGTTGAGCAAGTTAAGTCCAAGTTAAGACTCGAAGTTGTGAAGGTCAGATTGCAACCGAAATGGTGAGGCCATGTCCTTAAAACTAAGACAAATCTTAACGTCATCCGCATACATAAAGACTCGAGAGTGATTTATGACTGAGGGAAGATCGTTTATGAATACTGTGAAAAGCAAAGGTCCCAGATGACTGCCCTGAGGCACTCCCGAAGTCACATGGATGGACCTAGAATATGAGGACTTGAAAAGAACCTTTTGAGTTCTTTTTGTCAGATATTCTCGAATCCGACAAAGTAAAGGGCTTGGAAAGCCAATATTACTTAATTTAAGAAGAAGTAACGCATGATTAACAGAATCAAAAGCGTTACTGAAATCAGTGTAAACGACATCAGTTTGCCTTGCATTCTTAAATCCTTCGATCGTCAAAGATGTAAATTCTAATAGGTTAGTGGTTGTAGATCTATGTTTCACAAACCCATGCTGAGTTGGTGAAATAATAGAACTACAAAAATGTTGCAATTGAGAAGTAATTATCTTTTCAAAGGCTTTAGGAATTGCGGACAGTTTAGAGATACCCCTATAATTCGTTGCATCGGATTTCCTACCATTCTTATAAAGAGGAATGATATAGCATTTCTTCCAAATAGATGGAAAAGTTGAAGAGTTAACGGACAATACAAAAAGTTTTAAAATTGGCTTACATAGAGCCTCTGCGCAAAATCTGAGTACACAGCCTGGTATCCCATCGGGGCCAGGAGAGTACACTGGTTTTACTAAATTAAGCACGCTAAGTAACGAACTTTCATCAATCAAAGGATTATAGATACAATTAGACTTTTTCAACTGGATGTGAAAGATTCGCTCGATATTCCGTGGAGGAATAAGTTGTTTTAAAAAAATCAGCAAACAAATCAGCAATTTCTTGATCAGTGTCCGCTGTATTATTTTTCAAAGAAATTCGGGATGGAAGGACGGACGTCTTACGTTTAGAATTGACGAAGTTATAGAATAATTTCGGATTTTGTGAGAACTCAAATTTGTAACGCTGAAGGTAGTTCTTATAACATTGCGTGTTAAGCCTCATCAGCGAAATCAGAGGGACGACATGATTTCTTGTAATTTTTATAATATCTCGATTTCACGTTGTTTAAGTTAGATAACTCACGAGAAAACCAGGGGGGTCGATGAGACAACACTGGCATCCTGCATGGGACACAAACCCTAAGAAGCGAATCGAGAGTATTGTAAAAAATAGAAATAGCTAGATCCATGTCTGAACAATTGTATAAGGGGGACCAATCTGTTGAAAGAATAACCTCATTCAATTTAAGAAAGTTGGCTTTACGAAAGTTACGTGATCTAGGCTTTGTCTTACCACCAACAATTGGTGCTCGAAAAGGTAGATCAATAGTCAATTCTAAAGTGGGGTGAAATTTATCTTCCGGGAGGACTAGAGGGTCAGTTCTAGAAACAACGCAGTTGGAAGAATCAATCACAAATATCAGATCCAAAGATCTTCCATTCTTATTACGGACAGAGTTTATCTGGGCCAAGGATAATTCAAAAAGGCCATCAATAATCAAATGTGACGAAGAAGGAAGCAACGAAGCAGATTCATCTGAAGGTGACCATTGAATTTCAGGCAAATTAAAATCACCAAGAGCAATTAAGATGTCACTATCTGATAGCAAAGAAGAAACATATTGAATTGACTCTAGATGTTTGTTATATACTGACATGTCGGATTGTGGCGAAATGTAGGAACATGTTACGTAGGCGGAAAACGACTTGAGTCTAACCTTAACTCCAACAAACTCAATTTCTTGAAATTCAGGAAAATGAATAATGTCAGAGGGTAAGGTAGAGTCAACTCCTATCAAAACTCCTCCACCTACGCGATTGGTCCGATCACGCCTAAAAATTGAAAATTTTGAAGAAAGAACAGATGCATCGCTAATATCAGGTTTTAACCATGTCTCTGTAAAAGCTAAAATATCAAAATCAAATACTAAACTATCTACATATAGTCTAGGAAGCTTAGATTTAAGACCTCTTACATTCTGATAGGCCAGACAAAGGGACGAAATTAGTTTTTTGAACCACCAGCAGATGCTGATGGTCCGGCAGAAGCTGAAGAGGCGGGGATAGAAAGCCTAACCGGATCTCGAGTTTTCTTTTTGGCCGTGTACTCTTTAACTAAAATGTGATCCGACCAAAAACTGTTACTGCACATACAGTCAAACAATTCGACCGGGACACTAATCTTAAAAGAAGAGATCTCTCTTGAATAATTAAATTTAAATTTTTCCACCGATATTTTGTTGGCTTGAACTTTTGTCTTAATAAGAGCTAAGACGTCGTCCGACGAATCTTCGGGATCAAGCCTAGAAACAAATATGTGTTTCTTCGGAGGAACACCTGTTAGAGGTCTACGGAGACCAGACATTTGATCCACCACGGCATTTATAACCGCAGCAGATTCAGTGAGAGTGTTCGTATGTAGGCCTCTGATAGGATCCCTATTGGCAATATTCCCTATGTTGGATATAAGCCCAGACATATCGGAAACTACAGCTTTTTCCGCCTGTAAAGGGAGACCATTTCCTGGAGAAATGGAAATAGTCTCATCTTTACGATCGCCTTGCGGAACGGGAGTAGTAAACGAAATAAGCTGCGGTGGGTTTGGTTGTAGCAATGGAGAATGTGGTGCTCTGGCCGAGTTCAAATTGGGGACAGGCAGATGCATGGAAGGATTCCGCACACTGGTTTTTTTACGCTTTGTGGAGACTCATTCAACAACTTATAATTGTTGAATTCTGCTTCCATAGTGTTAAGCTCATCACAGAGCTTACGAAAACCAGTGGACAGTTTTTTGAATCTGTCCCTGGTCTGCCTCATGAAAACCCTCATTTCAATTTCGACTTCTCGGCATGAGTCACAGCCCCATTTGAGCCCCCCTACGTGGTCCAAACTATCCCTTACCTTGGCTGTGTAGCCCGCACATTTAACATGCATGACATTATCACACAGCCAACATGAGAGAAATATGTTATGGGGTGCAGGGGGGTTCAAACATTTCTTGCTTGAGCAGACAGACATTATATAAAATTTAGTATTAATAAAAAAATATCAAAGAAGCCTTGCAGATTAATTGATTACTTTCTCCGTCTTATCGGATTCAAGATATTTTAAAAATTGGAAATATAAAATTTAAAAAAAATTTGAACCAAAAAAAGAATCAGTAAGAAAAAATTCGAGTTTGCCAACGGCAGGAATTGAACCTCCGCTCACGTCACTTCTAGAACCGATCTCTACCTATTGCGCTACCAAACTTGAAACTGTCGGCCTCTCTATTTCGGTATACATTGCAAGCGTCCAGCTTCTCGCTCTCTAAAGTTTCTGTCGAATTCTAGAAAACAACAACACAATACAAATAGTTTTTGTCTCTTTCTGTTTCGCACTCAGCTTGTAGTTTTTTCAAACACGTGTTCGCATATATGTATGTATGTATGGATGTTTGTATGTTTCCATGTATGTTGTTTGTGTACGCATATATAAAAGCAAATATAAACGTATTTAATTGGCTGCATATGCATACATACTGATGCTGATGGGGGTTGATTCATTGATTTTATTGATTTATGTCGGTGTTTATTATCCGATCTGATTCAAACTTACTGGTATGATGTAAAAGTATAATTCTCATGTGTTCACCAAATTTGGTTCAGATATCTTAAAAAACAAAAAAGTTTTTCTCACAAAAACATACTTTTTCTGATGGGGGTTGATTATTGATTTTATTGATTTATGTCGGTGTTTATTATTCGATCTGAATCAAACTTGTTGGTAAGGTGTAAAAGAATTCTCATCTGTGTGCCAAATTTGGTTGAGATATCTCAAAAAACAAAAAAGTTTTTTCACAAGAACTGTTTTGAACAACTCACATTTTGACCGAGGTACCTCTGATCTTTCCTATTTTTCTATAACTTATAGTTGTCCGATCCTACCAATTCTCGAACTTAATTTGGATAAATGATCAATGAAGGGAATGATATGACTTTTATTAACGTAGCTCAAAATTTAAGTTCGAAAAAGTGCGAAGAAACAGACAGACGGACAGACGGACATGGTCATATCGACTCGGCTTTCGATGCTGATCAAGAATATATATACTTTATGGGGTCGGAAACGACTATTTCTATGCGTTACAAACATCTGACCAATTTTATTATACCCTCTGCAAGGATATAAAAAAGCGCAACACAATGATATTAAATCTTTATTGTTGTGCGAAAGAATAATTTTTAAATATTGTTTTGTTTTTGCGTTTGTAAGTAACAAACAAAAGCGATGAAAGGAGAGAACAAGAATTTAAATTAATCCCGATTTTATATTGATGAAAACAGTAAGTGATTGCAAGAGCTCAAGAAAACACGTCTATCCACGAGGAAGTGATAATCGCTACGTATCACTCATTGCAAACATTCAAGAGCTAGTTTGGCAGCCGAGTAGACTACCTTACAGACAAGCACTTATTTTGCCATGATCCAAATCATCTCGAAGAATGGAGTGGGATAATGCGTCTTGTCCGCGCTCAGCTTCCTTGTACTCCAAATTCTGTCTTCGAAGAGAATGATCAGCAGTATTATGCTCTTGCTCCTGCTGTGTTGCATCCAAGTCTTCCCCACGAATGGAGTGGGATAATGCGTCTCGTTCGCGCTCAGCTTTCCTGTACTCCAAATTCTGCTTTCGAACAGGATGCTACGCAGTATTGCGCTTTTGTTCCCGCTGACGAGTAGTAGGGTTATCCTTTCTTGTAGTGTGAGATGCACTTTCCTCATCGCGCTCTCTATTTCTAAAAGCGGCATTCCATTCTTGTGTCCGAGTTTCGAAATTATGTTGGCGTTCATTACCCAAACGTTGTGAATTCCTTTTTCAAATCGAGACAGGATCTTCTTGGTAGCGGCGCTGACTCCGATTTGTTGACTCTCGCCGAGTACTCGTTTTGATCCATGATATGGACGAACTTGTTCGGCTCAACGTGTTGGCTCAGCCTCATGTCGTTCGAAACGGTTATCTATAGCATGCGGGTGGGCACAGTTTTCACAAACACAACACTAACAGCACTTGAACTATCTTCTATCTTTTTATACCCTTGCAGAGGGTATAATAAAATTGGTCAGATGTTTGTAACGCATAGAAATAATCGTTTCCGACCCCATAAAGTATATATATTCTTGATCAGCATCGAAAGCCGAGTCGATATGACCATGTCCGTCTGTCCGTCTGTCTATTTCTTCGCGCTTTTTCGAACTTAAATTTTGAGCTACGTGAATAAAAGTCATATCATTCTCTTCATTGATGATTTATCTAAATCAAGTTTAAAGAGTGGTAGGATCGGACAACTATAAGTTATAGAAAAATAGGAAAGATCAGAGGTACCTCGGTCAAAATGTGAGATGTTCAATAGAGCTCTGCATGAGTCCACTCACAGCATACGTAAAATTGAATGTATTCGAATGAATTCAACTGATTGAGCACGAAGCACACAATAAATTGAATGTGTATGAGTGACACATTACCATGTGCCTCATAACTAACTCCATTCAACGAAATGAGCAAGAATAAATAACTGCGTGAAACGGAATGAAAACTTTGGCGAAGCCGATGATATTCGAATGTATTCGAGTTGTGGCATAGACTTCGTGTGTATTCATTTCTTTAGAATAGCCCAAACGAAACACACGCGAAATGAACGGCGACAACGTAGCAAAAGCCGACACGGTTTGTATTGTATTGTTGTTGTAGTTTAGTTTTTTTCTGTACGCTATGTGTTCTACGCATTAATGAAAAATCTGTCTCGCATTCGAATATATTCGAAACAAACCCTCTAATTTTTACGTGTACTCACTCATTCAATTCATTACTTTTCGTTTGAGTTGAATGAGACATTGTACGACGCTAGCGTACTCACTCACTCAAATAAATTGTGCGTCGCATTCGAATTCACTCAACTCAATTTGCGCATTGTCCATTCGAATGTCGAATTTCTGCCATTCATGCAGATGTCTAATGTTCAAACAGTTCTTGTGAGAAAAACTTGTTTTTTGAGATACATATCTCAACCAAATTGAATTGAAGAATTCTACTTTTACACCTTACCAGCAAGTTTGATTCATCGGATAATCGGATAATAAACACCGACATAAATCAATAAAATCAATGAATCAACCCCCATCAGCATCAGTATGTATGCATATGCAGCCAATTAAATAAGTTTATATGTATTTGCTTTTATATATGCATACACAAACAACATACATGGAAACATACAAACATAGATACATACATACATATATGCGAACACGTGCTTGAAAAAACTACAAGCTGAGTGCGAAACAGAAAGAGACAGAAAACTATTTGTATTGTGTTGTTGTTTTCTAGAATTCGTCAGAAAATTTAGAGATCGAGAAGCTGGACGCTTGCAATGTATACCGAAATAGAGAGGCCGAGAGTTTCAAGTTTGGTAGCGCAATAGGTAGAGATCGATTCTAGAAGTGACATGAACAAAGGTTCAATTCCTGCCGTTGGCAAACTCGAATTTTTACTTACTGATTCTTTTTTTGGTTCAAATTTTTTTAAAATTTTATATTTCCAATTTTTTAAATATCTTGAATTCGATATGACGGAGAAAGTAATCAATTAATCTGCAAGGGTATACAAACTTCGGCACGGCCGAAGTTAGCTTCTTTGATATTTTTTTTATCATTGTAGATCTTTTAAATATACATATGTATGTGTAAGCGCAGATGAGCGCTATGTGGCTGTGGTTGTATTGTCCAATAAACGTTCGATGTTGTAGTTAGAGGCAGGCGGGATCGAACTGCATTGAAGCGAATTCGACCCGCCTCGCCGACGTAAGTGTGAGAAGAAAAAATGAAATACATTCGAAAATTAAACATCAAACCGATCGCAAGCGTAATTCTTTTGTTCTTAGTTATTCCTTCATTATGAAAAACGCAGTCCCAATTTAACTTAGTTACATACACTAAAATTCAAATTACAAAAACTATTGTAAATTTTCAATATGTATGTATCTCTTTTTGTGTGTGGACATTTTTCATTCTTTTTCTTTATCATTTTTGTACTTTTACTTAACTTACAAAAAAAATAAGATTTTTATTTCCATTGGTTCGTCCGGAGTAGAAGCTTTCCACATATTTCAACTGCTGCTGCCATGGCATTTCAGAACAAAATATATGTATATACACACATGGTGCTCATATACTTAAGCCACTGCCACTACCCTGTACATTTTTCGTAATAACTTTTTTGAATATATTTATTTAGCCCTAATTTTTTTTTGTTTTATAACATCACAGCATAAAATGGCAAGTAGGAATTCGGGAGTTCCCAAAATCTTGACAAAATGTCAAAAAGCCTATTTTGCTCTGCTCATGTACTTAAGCCACCCGAAGCTAAAATCCTCAAACTTGCGTTTTTTTCTGGAAAAGTTGTGTGTCTTATTTTCTAAAGTGAAGTATTAATTGATTTATACGTTTCGCATTAAAATTTGTCCGCTGTGGCTAAAAATAGAAACACAAATACGGCCGAGAGAAAGCTGATATGGGAATACCACGAAAAAAGAAAAGTATTCAGGAAATTTGGAAAATTTTAAATTTTTCTCGTGGCAAAGTTAGAAATGCTATTGCTTTTCATAAGAAACATGGAACCTGGCAAAATATTCCCCGTGAAAAGCGCGGAAAACCCACTTTGCGTGACGACAGACGGATTGCCAAACTGAGTGAAGCCGATCCGTTCTTGACTTTCTCGTAAATCAGAGATCAAATGGCTGACAAATATGGTGTAAACGTGTCAGCTCAGACGATTAAAAGACGTCTAAATGAATTTGGGTTGTATGGACGCATTGCATAAAAAAACCATTGCTGTACACGAAGAAGACCGTTAAACATGGTGGCGCTTCGATCATGGTCTGGGGCTGTTTCACTGCATCGGGCGTAGGTCCACTGGTCAAGATTGAAGGCATCATGAACTGCGAAATGTACCTAGACATTCTCAGAAATAACTTATCTGAAGAATATGCCGATAATTTGCCGCTTGCGTGGATTTTCCAACAGGACAACGACCCCAAGCATTGCTGCAAGAAAGTCAAGACGTGGCTTAACCAAGAGATATTTAACGTTTTGCAATGGCCGCCGCAGAGTCCCGACATTAACTCTATAGAGAACTTACGGGGTCTTGTAGAGTCAATGCCAAAGCGGTACTCTCCTGTTCTTAAGCAGAAAGGTCATTCTGCTTACTCTACTAAGACATAGAAAATTATGCTTATTCTAATGAACTACCGTGCATTGCTTGACAATTCAAAAAAAATTAGCGACGGTTTCTTTCCATCCCTTGCAGCGTGTTTATATAAGTCGATAGCTGAACGCCGTTAATTTTGATTTATTGATGCTGATTCTATTGACAAAATATGTATGGATTTTCTCAAATTCCCTATTATAGATTTTGATAAAATTTTGTCAGAAGACATATAAAATGATGCTTGATTGAATGCTCTACCGTGCATTTCTGGACACGAGCTTAAAGTTTTGCAATTTAAATATACATAAATTTAGGTAGCTTCCATATGGACACACGGCAGGATACCGATTTACTTTGAATTTTAAAACTTTTGAAACAATCGCTAAATAACAACGAATATAGTGATAAATTAGAATTTGATTTATTTTATTATTTAATTGCAATTTGTGATATTATATGCAAAATAAATGATGTTGCTTAAATTCAAATGTTCGCGGTTGTTGGCAGAACTAATTCTGGCGACTGGTTCTCTACACTGGTTCCGATTTCGGAGTTTGCGCCTTCCTTATCAGTGACTTTCATCATCATACATTTTGTCATTTTTCTCCAAAACGTTGTTATAGATTTTGATTGAATGTTTCCGAGTTATCACTGAATATGTTGGTTATGCTTAATTTGGCATATCGTGCGTTGCTTGACAATTCCTATGAGTCGAGTTATTTGATTAACAGTGGCAATGTACTTTTATTGACTGTTTTTGTATGGGGCAAATCCATAGGTGACCCAACTGGTAAGCGATAGCGTTGTTATAGATTTTGCTTAATATGTGGAGCGCAATCCAAGATATCGTGCATTGCTTGACAATTTCTGTGACTGAAAATATACTCCAAAATGTGGGGAGTTGATTTCGTCATGGTCAAAATTATGCTATTTGCAATGACTGAAACTGTAACCAAATAATGAAAGCAATAGATAATGCTATTATTTATAAATTTAAACTTTATTTGGTTCAAAAAAATTAGTTAATAGCGAAATACTTGAAAACAAAAAAATCAAAAAAAGTTAACATTTCGTTAACAGCGAGCGTCGCTAACTCGACATTAACCCTCGCTAACTTGACGGACATTTAGCATTTACCCATTCATTTAAAATGCCCAACAATGATTTGGATATGTTTTCTGTTGAGTGGTTTTCTTCATCTATGAGCTTCTTTGTTGGAAATCTTCACTAATGAAGTGACAAGTGACTGTTAGAAACGCTTCATATGCCCTGGATGTCCAGTTGTCAGTGGTAATAGTGCAATGATCAACATTTTCAAGGATTTTTTTAGTTTTACGTTCATAGTTGTATACAGCTGGTGCATGTGCACATTCCGGAATGTTGTTCGCGATGGCAACTCGTATCTTGGATCCAGCGTTTTCAACATATGACAAAAGCCTTTGTTTTCAACCATTGAATATGGACGAAGATTCGACGCTATAAAATATGTCACAGCACTATCCAGTGCCTTTTTTCGTAACGATGACGGTTCGTGCTTATCTTGAAATGAAGTAAGCAAGTCGTCCCTGCCGACTTGGAGTATACCCTGTACCAATAAGAGATATATGTATTTTATAAACTCAAACTCCATCCAAATCCCCATTAATTGAATATAAATTACTTTATAAAATTCTCCTAGCAAGCCGAAACACCAAATTCATGCTTTCTCGCTCACTCATAACAGTGAACGAAACTAATGCGTCATTCGGTATAAAGCAACATGCGCATGCTATCTCGCTCACACGGTTTAGCTGCCGCTGCCCATAGAATTTCAGTACAAAACATATATAAGTATTATCTCCGATATTTATTGACTGATTTGGTCAGATGGTACATATTGGCTATATAATTGAGTCTACCAAAAATAAATACTGTAGCTTTAATACAACTCTAGATATAGTTTTTTTCTAATTTGCGGGGGCGGAAGTGGGCGTGGCAAAAATTTGAAACAAACTTGATCTGCCTATGGACTAGACGGATGTTGACACCAAGTTTATTTACTCTAGCTCTTATAGACTCTGAGATCTAGGTGTTCATACGGACGGACAGACGGACGGACATGGTCAAATCGACTCGGCTGTTGATCCTGATCAAGAATATATATACTTTATGGGGTCGGAAAATTTTCCTTCTGCCTGTTACATACATTTTAGCGACTTTAATATACCCTTGAACCCTATGGGTACAGGGTATAAAAAAGAACAAATAGAACCTGCGACCTTCGTTTCCAGAACTATGTTGTGTTTTTTGCACTTCGCCGATTTGCCATTCAAAGATTTTATAAAGTATGTACTCCCAAACTATAGACTTCCAAAATTTTATTCGTTTATTGGGTGTCTTATCATTTTCATCGTTTGAACCAGTATTGCAATCTACACAGAAGAACGTATTTACATACATATACATTCATATACATACATATGTACATATGTAGAAATTTGTCCATAAAAAATCTCAAGTGAAACTTCATTACCGAAAACAAAATAATTGCAGAGTTTGCCATTGCGGGAATTCTAGGGATAGTTTTTTTTTCGTTTGATGGAATCAACCACATAATATTATCTCCAACAAGTTGGCTTTCTTTATTTTCATCGACTTATAAAATGTGCGAAAATACGTATTAAATTAAGGTTCTAATCCTAAATAGAGCTTTTATCGTTACATTATTTGAATTAGGGAGCTTATAGCTATAGTTAGGATTTAGTTAGAGTATTGAATTCTTTGTTTATCTAAGTTGGTAGGTTCGACATAGTTAGGTAAATGATTTTAGATTTAAGTTAACAATTTTAAATTTCATTAAATTAATTATTTGTTTAATGTGCGATTTTTCCTTTGAGTAGCTTTTTGGTTGTATGGTGGTGGTAAAAGTTAAGGTAACAAGTGGGAAATTTTTGTTATGGGGTAAAGTGCCATCACAAGCAAGAACGTAAGCAAAAATGGATAACAATCAAGAACAAAACATTAAGAATTACATTTATAAATACTTAGACTAATTATATAACTATTTATCATTATTTAGGAAGAGGTGAATACAGGAGTGCAATGATTGCACATTCAGGTAAGTGTGAGCTTTGATTGAGTAGATAATGTTGATGTAGATGTCTGTGGTTTCTTTTCAGGTAGGTAATCGTCGCCAGGGGGAAGGTCGAGCAGGTCAGGTTAGTAAGTATGGGATGGGCGGCTTAAGATGTCATCGATGGAGAGGCTTGGAGATGCAGACAGGCAGCCACACGGGTCACCAAGATGGAGCTTAACGTATCCCTCACGCTGCACTGATTGTGTACGTGTGGATGGAATTAAGTGGAACGACTCAGGTAAGTATCTGTGAATTTAAGAGAGCAAGATTGGAACTAATTGGGCCCACGTGTGGGCGTTGACGAGTTTCAGTAACTGCCAGTGACGAGTTTGTGGAGCAAGAACTGCAGGTAGAGGAGCATTCTGTCGGATTTCAACGGTGTACCTTGTTGAGTATTCTTGTATGAGTATTGCAGGAATGGTTCAGTTTATTGTATTTATCAATCGAGTTATAGTGATGCACTTTTATTTTTCAGCTCGGGATTACATGCCAACATCGGCAAAATTGCCGATGTCAATAGGTTGAGCAGTGCATCAAATTATCGACTCAGTTTGTCGATCGTGGATTGGGCTTCCAGCCAGTTCGCCTGCTGGCTGGTGTCGTCAGATGAGTGCCGCTGGTGGTAGTGGTTTGATCCTTCGCAGGTGTTGGAGTTAGATGGACCCGATTTTTCGGTCGCCATTGCATGTCTGCTTCGATGGTGACCGAGTGTTTATTGCCATTGGAGCCATGTTAACGACTGCATGAAGTAATGGTGGTGATGTCTCGTCCGTCAGCCACTCTATCCTGAGCGCCTGCTGTCTTTTTGATTATAGCGGCACAGCTTTGGGCATTGTGCTGCCTGTGCTGATGTTGCATTTGTGTATTATTAGTTTTAGAATTGTTTATGTATTGTTTGGTTGTAGTGTATTGATTAATTATATGATGTTGTTGATGGAATTTATTGAATTTGTTAGATTTAGTTATTGTTCTGGGTGGATTATTGTTGCCGCCATTGTACTCAAGCAGTGCTGCTTTGTAATGCTGATAGCCTCTGTAAATAGCTGTATGTGGACCTCCACAATTGGCACATTTAGGGTTGGGAACCCATTTGATCTGGTTTCCTATTGAGGTAAGTAACAATATTTTCTCGTTGAGAACATCCATAATTGGTGCCAGCTCAACTTCAAATTTATTGATTGGTAATCCTGTGCGTCTGTTTTTTATCACGCTTATGTATATATCAGCCTAATTTTTCTAACTCACTGCGAACCATTTCGCAGGGACTAGAGGGATGGAGGTAGTTGGAGGTGGTAGGTATGTATGTAGTTCAACGTTTTCATCTTTTAATGTTGACAAGGCTGAGTAATGGGCTTCCATGGTGGCACACTCCATTTTTATTGTGCCATAGGGGAGGCTCTTAGACGTAAAATTATTCTGGCCAATTAGCTGAATAATTTTATTAAGCAGTGGTTGTATGGATGTTATATTTTTGTTCAGGATATGTGGAATTTTTTGTTGTTTAGTTAGATTCATAGCATGATTGTTAGTTGTGTATGGTTGCTGTGGTGGTGTATGTTGTATTTTTTGTGATCGTGTAGTTAGGAATTGTGGTGTTGATGTTGGTAGATGTAGTGATGACTTAGAGTTAGTTGTGTTGTTGTTTGTATTAGTTTTTATTATAACATGTGCGCATGTATGTGCATGAGAGTTTGATTAAGGGAGTGGAGATGTGTTTGAAGCAATTGGTTAGTGGAGTTCTCTTGTAGTTTATGCAAAAGCTTTCTTTTAGGTTCCTGTATTGACTGAAGTTCATTTGCATGTAATACTTTTACTGGCATACTAAGCAATGTTGCATGACTGGAGGTGATTTCTTTAATTAAATTTGAATTAGCGACACAGTCATGTAATTTGCCAGATGCTTTTTTTGCATCAAGGCTCAATTTAGAGATACCTTTATTTGGTATAGTACTTTTTTGGGTTGATACAAGGGTTCTTTTTTAAGTGAACTTTCATACCTTGAGCATGCATTGATGTAGTTGGGCCATTCATTTTTGTGAGTGGCCTTATTGGCGAGAAAGTGGGCGAATCTCCAAGCAATGGAATGCACCCTGCCTATTGCCATTCCATTGCAATTGGTCTCTGCTCAGCTTCTCTTCATCGGGAGCGGCCTTAGCATCAAAGTTCTCTTCTTCCCGGAGAGAACTCCCTCACTTAGGCGGGCTTTTTGATGGAGGAGGGGGCGAGGGGTCCGGCTTGATCTTTGAGTTTGCCCATTTGGCGCGAATTCCTTGGTGGTGGCATTTGAAGAGAGAGTTAAGAGAGAGCTTTTTTCCCTCTTTGACTGTTCCACTAAGGTTTTTGTGTATGTATTAGTAACTTTTTATATTGTTTTAATATTGTTTATGGTTTGTTGCAGTTTAATTGTTATTATTTAGTTATTTTATGGCTTTTGATGGATGTAGTCGGCACTTTATGGTTAACTTAGTGTAGTTTGGTGTTTGTTTCGTCGAGTTTGTTTGCGTAATTTATTTTGTTAATTTAATTGTTGTTTTTTGTAGAATGCACATAAATATGTAGTTAATTTATTAATATTGTGTGAATTTGTGCAATTATTAATTGTCAATATATTTTTACATACATATAAATTAGGACACGCGGCAAATTCTATTTGCATGGACGTATTACAATAACATGTCAAAAGTTTTACATTTATTAAATACATATGTATGCGGCACATTTTTCACAAATCAAAATTATTTAAATTTAGTTTTGATGTTCTCATTTTGATTTATTTTCTTTGTGCGGAATCCAAGTTTTCCTAGATGAACCCCGCTTCTCAATACTTTTTTTTTGGTTTTAGGGCATTTGTTACAAAGTTTTGTGAACGTCCCATTAGTGTGGCAATGCATTTATATGTTTTCCCCTCGTCCCGAAGTCTATGAACAAGTTTTCGCACTTCTGCGTTACAGTGAACTCCACGACCCATCCTATTTTATTAAAATGTTACAAATAAATAATTTTGTACTTCAATCTAATTATAGTCTTTAAGAATATTACCTTAGCTAACTGAAAAACTCTTTAATTTCTTTATATGTGGTCGTTAACTAAAACACACCTATTTATGTGTCCAGATCAATTTTTGGGTGGAGAAGGTATAATAGCCAAAACTTCTTAACGAGTAAACTTTTTGCGGGAATTTAATTATTTCTTTTTCATAAAATGTTGCCATAGCTATAAAAAAAATAGTTTTGCGCCACTAGATGTTGCAATACTATAATTATTGTATCTTATGGTAAAAAAAGGGCACACCTATTATTCTGAGCATGAGTGTATGTAGAAATTTGTCCATAAAAAATCTCAAGTGAAACTTCATTACCGAAAACAAAATAATTGCAGAAGTTGCCATTGTGGGAATTCCAGGGATAGGTTAGATTGCTTATAAATGGCACCTGTCCATTTGACAACTTTTAAGAATATAAATAAAGTAAGCAAGTCGTCCCTGCCGACTTCGAGTATACCCTGTACCAAAAAGAATATTTCATACCTCAAACTTCATTCATTAAAAATATATTTTTGATTTTTGTTTAAATGCGTGCTTTACTTTATGTGGCTTAAGTATATGAGCACCATTGTACATATGTATATCTCCGATATTTATTGACCGATTTCGGTCAAATTCGGTCAGAAGGAACATATTGGCTATACAATTGAGTTTGCCAAAAATATACTATAGCTTTAATTCAACTCTAGTTACAGTTTTTTTTTCTAATTTCCGGGGGAGGAAGTGGGCGTGTCAAAAATTTGAAACAAATTTGATCTGTGTATACAGAATATATATACTTTTTGGGGTCGGAAAATTTTCCCTCTACCTGTTACATACCTTTTAGCGACTTTAATATACCCTTTAGCCTGGTGTTGTTTCAACTGCTGACCAGTGCGGACGTGCCAGCGCTTCAAAGCGCGAATTTCAGTGTGTAAGAGAAACCGAAAAATTTGAGTGGAAAAAAACCAAGTGGAAAAAGCCAGTGGAGTAAACAAGTGTGATTACGGTAACTTGATTACAAGTTTTGTACAAAGTCCCGTACGTTTGATCTGATTGGCCAGCCAATCAGAGTGCAGCAACTTAAAAGTGTAGCGTACTTTTAGGCAGCGCCTATATAGTGTTGCATACTGGTGGGCAATGACTTCGCAAGTGCACGTACCTGTAAACTTGTGTGAGTGCCAGTGACAGATGCACTTGGTGCAAGTACAGTGAGCACACGATACAGTGTCCCAGTGCGGATGAATGGCAGAAGGAGTCGGTGTGGGAGCATCACCAGTATGGTGAGTGCTTCCACCGTCGCGGATTCAGTAGCGGAGTCGGCCGCCGAGTCGTCGATGAATCTCGCTGCTCCTGTCGGTGCCGCCGGAAGGGGCGCAAGGCGCAGGTCCGCACGGTTTCGGTGCCGGACCTGATGGTCAGCGAGGCTACGGTCGCCAAGATGGTAGCGTTGGACAGCGTGTCCATGCCCTCAATCGCCCTCGAAGCTGATTTCATGTTGCCCGCCGCGAAGCCGGTAAAACGGAAAGCGCCCTTCGTTGCTGTCGATGCCGCTGCTCACGCAAGCCGCAATGCGCAGCGTGGCGTATTGTGGCAGGCGGAACGTCGGCAATATTGGCCGAGATCTCCGTTGCTGCCGAAGGCACCCGCAATGCCATTGTGGGTGTGAAGCCGTGACCAGCGCGAGATATATCGGCAGCAATAAGGCGTATGGAGGAACTAGCAATGTCGCTGGCCGTTAGGAACGCATTGCTCGAAAGCCTCTCGGGTGGACAGCCCGCACCCCCGCCGCCTGTTCCCGTTGCCGCAAGCCTTGCAGCTTACCACGCTGCTTATCCAGCCGTCACTGGTGTCGCTGCCGCCGCTGTCCCCGTCCCCGGAGTGCCGATCCCCGCCCTACGGTTCAACAAGCCAGTTGAGACGTGGTCAGCGGTGGTCACGAATCGGGACCCGAGCGTGTCCGGTAAGCAAGTGGCGGAACGGATAAGGAAGGAAGTCGCACCGACACTGGGAGTGCGGGTCCACGAGGTGCGGGAGCTGAAGCGCGGCGGTGCCGTAATCCGTACGCCATCGGCGAACGAGATGCGGCGAGTGGTGGCGAACAAAAAGTTCGCAGAGGTTGGACTGACAGTCCAACAGAGCAAGGGCGTGAGGCCACGGGTGACGGTGTTCGACGTGGACACGAGCATCGCCCCCGAGACGTTTATGGAAGAGTTGTTCGTGAACAACTTCCAGGAGGAGAAGACGGCAGTTGTTTTTAAGAAGGCGGTCCATTTGGAGACAAAGCCTTGGTCCATCACAGATGGCGCCAGTATTAATCTGACGCTTGATGTGGACGATGCTGCGCTGGCCATACTTGAGAAGACCGGACGGGTCTATATCAAGTGGTTTTCGTACCGATGCCGGCCGGTCGTCCGTACCTATGCTTGCCATAGGTGCGTCGGATTCGATCAGAAGGTGTCCGAATGCCGCCTGAAGTCCGATGTGTGTCGACAGTGCGGTCAGGCTGGGCACAAGGCAGCAAAGTGCAGTAATCCGGTGGACTGCCGGAACTGTCGCTTCAAAGGGCAACCCTCAGGGCATCTGATGCTCTCGGAATCGTGCCCGATCTACCGGGATGTGTTGGAAAGGGTGCAGGCCAGACATTAACATGTTTGGTCTCATCCAAGCCAATTGTGGGCGGGAATGAGAATGTACGGTAGCCGAATATTTGAGGGTCGGAGGAGAAGCGCTGCCGTCATCATCGACGATCCAGATGTCATCTGGCTGCCAGTCGAGTCACATATCAACGAGGCTGGAGTATGCGTGAGGGTCACAGGTAAACTTGGCTCAATTTACCTGACCTCATTGTACTGCCATGCACATGCTGAATTGACAACGAGGGATTTTCTGTACATGGATGCCTTACTGCTACTGGCGAGCAGTGGTGGAGCATGGAGCATAGTACCAAACGCCGAGAGGTCAGGAGACTGAGGCGAAGGCTCCAGGATGCTAGGCGCAGAGGCCATGAATTTGCGCAGTTTCTGGCAACTCATCTCTGGACAGCCGTCCGCGAGTTCAAGAAGCTTTTCCTGCAGAGTAAGGAGGATCACTGGCGAAGTTTCGTTGGAGACCACAAGGATGACCTATGGGGGCACGTCTACAGGATATGCCGAGGACGAAAGCGATCCGCGCAACTAAGATGCCTTCGTTCGGATGGCAGGCAAGTCGGTACTTGGCTGCCCAGGTTGCACCACTTTATATCGACCCTTTAAAACACTGGGATGACATGAAAGTGGTATATCCAAAACTATGCAACCTGACACAGAACTATTTGAGAATCCCTGCGACATCTGTGCGCTTTGAACGTTTGTTTTCTAAAGCTGAAAGTACAATTACCAAAACTCGCAACCAACTTTCGCCAAAACGGCTTGAAAAGCTGCTTTTTTAGCCGATTTTACGGAGGATGAGTGGGTAATTTAAAAATATTGTTAAAAAAAAAACATAAAAATGTAACCCGAATTCAAAAACATTTATTCCAAATATAAATACTCGATACCTTGCAACGTCGATATTTCTGTTTCGATATTTAAAGAGTACGATGCTTTTCTTTTGATATTACTCATGAGTACATGATCGATACTTTACATTCGACATCGTGTCCCTAGTCGTAACATGGCACGATTGTGCGAGTATCCTCCTCCGTAACTTCTTTCCAGTTGCGGAGATGAGTGATGACATTGCCATTCCGGATGAAGCTGTACCGTTTCTCGAAGCCTTCGAGGTCGATGTATGCGTGGACCGCTTGAAGAGCGGGCGATCTCCTGGGCTGACGGCATCACAGGTGGTATCTGCAAGGTGGTATGGCGTGCCATTCTCTAGCACATCTCAGCGTTGTTTTTCTCCCTCTGCATAGCTGAGGGATATTTCTCCCTTGAGTGGAAGTGCCCACGTGTAGTGGCGCTACTTAAGGGCCCCTACAAGGATGGGTCTAACCCAGCTTCCTATCGGGGCATATGCTTGTTGCTAGTTTTCGGCAAGCTGTGGAAGGGAATCATGGTGAATCGAAAGAAGGAAGTGGTCAATTCGGCTTTCGACCTGGACGCAGTGTTGAAGATGCCTGGAATCATGTTAAACCAGCGTGGCCTCCAGCCAGGAGGCATACGTGATAGGTATTTTTATCGATTTCAAAGGTGCATTCGACAATATCGAGTGGAGCACCATGATGCGCCGCTTGATCGACGCGGGATGCCATGAAGCCAGCTTGTGGAGAAGCTTCTTCAGTGACAGGAGTGCGAAAATGACCAGCAGATTCGGAGAGGTTACCATGGAGGTGACTCAAGGATGTCCCCAGGGATCCATCAGTGGGTCATCCATCTGGAACACCATGTGGATACAGTGCACATGCGGACGATCTGCTGGTCATCATCGAGGGAAGGTCGAGAGCCGTACTGAAGCGTCGAGCAGAGGAGCTGATGTCCGTCGTGTTAGCTTGGGGAGCAGATGTTGGCGTTTCGAGCTCAACCAGCAAGACGGCGATGATGTTACTTAAAGGGAGATTGGCCCGATCGCGGCCGCCCTGTGTTAGGTTTGCAGGAGCAAGCCTACCATATGTAACACAGTACCGGTACCTTGGCATCACAGTTGGCGAGCGATTGAATTTTCAGCACATCGCTGGATTACGCGGTAAGCTAGCTGGAGTCGCCGGAGCATTGTGTCGCGTGCTACAAGATGACTGGGGATTCAGTCCCCGAGCAAGACGCACCGTTTATGCCGGACTCATGGTGCCTTGAGCACTGTTTGGTGCCTCGGTGTGGTATTCCGCTGTCAAGAGAGAGTCGGGGGCCAGGAGGCGCCTCATCTCTTGTCAGAGAGCTATGCTCTTAGGATGCTCGCTGGAACTCCACATTTGGATCTGGTTGCCAGTCGTTTGGCAATCAGTTTCAAAGTCAAGCGTGCCCACCCGCTGGAGGAAAGCGATTGGCTGTACGGTCTGGAGGTGGCAAATCTGGATCGGAGGCAGATGAAGGTGATGCTGGACGAGCATATATGCTGCGAGTGGCAACGCAGGTGGGATAACGATGAGCACGGTCGACCGACTCATCAGTATATCCCGGACGTACGCTTCGTCTTCAGCCGGAAGGACCAAGGATTTGGCCTCCACGCTGGATTCCCGCTGACTGGTCATAGATAGCTGAACGCATTTCTGCATCAGAGAGGTCTGAGTACGACGCCTCTTTGCGGTGCCGAGTACGAAGACTGGCGGCACGTTTTAGTTGCCTGCCCACTCTGTGCAGATATTCGGGACCTCGCCGGACTTGGCGAGAGGATGGAAGTTGCCCTTTGGGACTTTTCCCGGGTCCTGGAGACGCAGGAGCTGCAGAAGATCCTGGAGACGTTCGCGAGGGCGGCGTTTTCGAGGCCGCGAGGGATGTACCACGTGGAGCAACCAGTGCCGGGCTGATGATAGCCGAAACTGGTAGTAGTGTGGAAATCGTTCGATGCTATGGGGCTTTACCAGAACGCCTAATCTGGTAGGTGAACCTCCGTAGGGGGGTAAGTCGAAGGATCACCCAATCCGTGTTTGTCGTGAACAAAATGGTTAGTAGCTTTCTTTGCCACAGCCGACCAAAGGTGTTAATTTGGTACTACGGGTTGGGCTAGTAGCCCATTAGCTAGCCCAGTTAGTGGTTGGCCCCCTTGTGGGAGATCGTAGTGGTTGTGGTTAATGCCCGAATGCGGGAAGAGGCTTCGGGTTCGGCGTGGAGTTGCGTTTCAACCGGGTGCTGTACCCATAGACCAGCAGAGGTGTTAGATAGGCCTCGCCCTTACTCAAGGGGGAAATGCTATATCCGACAGCATACATTTCAATTGGCACTGATAAGATGTTTCATCTTTGAGGGGCGTTGGCTGATGCATTATTTTGGCCTACTGTACTATATGTCAAATGGACATATTTGAGTACCGTGGTTGTAAACCCCCTAAGGGGTACACGCCACGTTAAACAAATCCGACTTCATGTCCACCCGAGAGGCTTTCGAGCAATGCGTTCCTAACGGCCAGCGACATTGCCAGTTCCTCGAGGCGCCGAATAGCTGCCGATATATCTCGCGCTGCTCCAGGCTTGACACCCACAATGGCGTTGCGGGTGCCCTCAGCAGCAGCGGAGATTTCGGCCAGGATTGCCAACGTTCCACCAGCCACAATACGCCACGCTGGGCATTGTGGCACTTCGACGACGACGGCACCGGCTGCGACGTCGACGTTGACGTCGGCAGCGGCAACGGGCGCTTTCCTCTTAACCGGCTTCGCGGCGGGCATCACGAAATCTGCTTCTGGGGCGACTGAGGGCATTGACACGCTGTCCAGCGCTACCCTCTTGGCGACCGTGGCCTCGCTGGCCATCAGGTCCGGCACCGAAACTGTGCGGACCTGCGCCTTCCGCCCCTTCCGACGGCTCCCGGCGGCACCGACAGCTGCAGCCAGACTAACCGACGACTGGGCGTCCGACTCTGCAGCTGAATCCGCAAATTCCGCGACTGTGGAAACACTCACCATACTGGTGGTGCTCCCACACCGGCTTCTTGTGCCGTTCACGCACCGAGTGTTCACTGTACCGCGAGTATTCACTGTACACACACACGCACACTTGTTTTTGGGTCTCTGCCCGCTGGTATGCTTTACTTTTAGGCGCTACCTAAAAGTATGCCACACTTTTTAGGCACTGTCTTAAAGTATGCTGCACTGATTGGCTAGCCAATCAGAACCACCGTACGGTATCTGGCACCAACCTTGTAAACAAGTTACCGTTTCTGGAAATTTTCCACTGGTCTTTTCACACGAGGTTTTTTCCGATTATCTTACACACGATTTTTCGCGATTTAATCCGCTGGCACGTCCGCACTGGTCAGCAGTCCAAACAACACTCAGCAGTAAGAGGACATGAAGTCGGATTTGTTTAACGTGGCGTGTACCCCTTAGGGGGTTTACAACCACGGTACTCAAATATGTCCATTTGACATATAGTACAGTGGGCCAAAATAATGCGTCAGCCAACGCCCCTCAAAGATGAAACATCTTATCAGTGCCAATTGAAATGTATGCTGTCGGACATAGCATTTCCCCCTTGGGTAAGGGCGAGGTCTATCTAACACCTCTGCTGGTCTATGGGTACAGCACCCGGTTGAAACGCAACTCCACGCCGAACCCGAAGGCTCTTCCCGCATTCGGGCATTAACCACAGCCACTACGATCTCCCACAAGGGGGCCAACCACTAACTGGGCTAGCTAATGGGCTACTAGCCCATCCCGTAGTACCAAATTAACAGCTTTGGTCGGCTGTTCGCAGCGAAAGCTACTAACCATTTTGTTCACGACAAACACGGATTGGGTGATCCATCGGCTTACCCCCCTAGAGAGGTTCACCTACCAGATTAGGCGTTCTGGTCAAGCCCCGTAGCATGGAACGAGTTCCACACTACTACCAGTTTCGGCTATCATCAGCCCGGCACTGGTTGCTCCACGTGGTGCATCCCTCGCCGCCTCGAAAACGCCGCCCTCGCGAACGTCTCCAGGTTCTGCTGCTGCTCCTGTGTCTCCAGGACCCGGGAAAAGTCCCAACGGGCAACTTCCATCCTTACGCCAAGTCCGTCGAGGTCTCGCAAATCTGCATAGAGTGGGCAGGCAACTAGAACGTGCCGCCAGTCTTCGCACTCGGCACCGCAAAGACATGCGGGCGTCGCACTCAGACCTCTCTGATGCAGAAATGCGTTCAGCGATCCATGGCCAGTCAGCAGGAATCTAGCGTGGAGGCCAAATCCTTGGTCCTTCTGGCTGAAGACGAAGCGTACGTCCGGGATAAACTGATGAGTCGGTCGACCGTGCTCATCGTTATCCCACCTGCGTTGCCAATCGCAGCATATACGCTCGTCCAGCATCGCCTTCATCTGCCTCCGATCCAGACTTGCCACATCCAGACCGTACAGCCAATCGCCTTCCTCCAGCGGGTGGGCACGCTTGACTTTGAAACTGATTGCCAAACGTCTGGCAACCAGATCCAAAGGTGGAGCTCCAGCAAGCACCTGCAGTGCCACGGTGGACACTGTACGGCATACCGGTAGGCATCCTAAGAGCATAGCTCTCTGACAAGAGATGAGGCGCCTCCTGGCCCCCGACTCTCTCTTGACAGCGGAATACCACACCGAGGCACCAAACAGTGCACAAGGCACCATGAGTCCGGCATAAACGGTGCGTCTTGCTCGAGGACTGAGTCCCCAGTCAACTCGTAGCACGCGACACAATGCTCCGGCGACTCCAGCTAGCTTACCGCGTAATCCAGCGATGTGCGACTGAAAATTCAGACGCTCGCCAACTGTGATGCCAAGGTACCGGTACTGTGTTACATATGGTAGGCTTGCTCCTGCAAACCTAACACAGGGCGGCCGCGATCGGGCCAATCTCCCTTTAAGTAACATCATCGCCGTCTTGCTGGTCGAGATCGAAACGCCGACCTCTGCTCCCCAAGCTCCCACGACGGACATCAGCTCCTCTGCTCGACGCTCCAGTACGGCTCTCGACCTTCCCTCGACGATGACCAGCAGATCGTCCGCATACGCGCTGTATCCGCACAGGGGCTCCAGTCGTTGGAGCAGCACATCCATCATTGTGTTCCAAATGAACGGCCCACTGATGGATCCCTGGGGACATCCTCGGGTCACCTCCATGGTAACCTCTCCGAATCTGCTGGTCATTTTCGCACTCCTGCCACTGAAGAAGCTTCTCCACAAGCTGGCTTCAGGGCATCCCGCGTCGATCAAGCGGCGCATCACGGCGCTCCACTCGATGTTGTCGAATGCACCCTTGAAATCAATGAAAAGACCGAGCACGTAAGCCTCCTGGCTGGAGGCCACGCTGGTCTTGACATGATTCCAGGCATCTTCAACACTGCGACCAGGTCGAAAGCCGAATTGCCATCTATTTCCATCCGGGAGCACCTCCTTCATCCGATTCACCATGATTCCCTCCAACACCTTGCCGAAAACTGGCAACAAGCATATGCCCCGATAGGAAGCTGGGTTAGACCCATCCTTGTCGGGGCCCTTGAGTAGCGCCACTACACGTGGGCACTTCCACTCAAGGGGGAAATATCCCTCAGCTATGCAGCGGGAAAACAATGAGATGTGCTCGGGAATGGCACGCCATACCGCCTTGCAGATACCACCTGTGATGCCGTCTAGCCCGGGAGAGCGCCTGCTCTTCAACCGGGCCACGCATACATCGACCTCGAAGGCTTCGAGAGACGGTGCAGCTTCATCCGGAATGGCAATGTCATCACTCATCTCCGCAACTGGAAAGAAGTTACGGAGGAGGAGACTCGCACAGTCGTGCCATGTTACGACTTGCCTGCCATCCGAACGAAGACATCTCAGCTCTGTGGATCGCTTTCGTCCTCGGCATATCCTGTAGACGTGCCCCCATGGGTCATCCCTGTGGTCTCCAACGAAACTTCGCCAGTGATCCTCCTTAGTCTGCAGGATGAGCTTCTTGAACTCGCGGACGGCTGTCCGCAGATGAGTTGCCAGAAGCTGCGCAGATTCATGGCCTCTGCGCCTAGCATCCTGGAGCCTTCGCCTCAGTCTCCTGACCTCTCGGCGTTTGGTACTAAGTTCAGTGGTCCACCACTTCACTTTTCCCACAGCTCTCGACGTCCTGCGGCCTAGCACTCTATCGCACACGGACTGTACGATGGGGCGTAGTGCAGTCACGGATGAATCCACCGGCAAAGCTCTGATGTGCTCCAAGGGAAGGTGCTCCAGGATTTCCTCCGCCAGTTCTGAGTCGAACAATCGCCAGTTAGCATTCGCGAGTTTCCAGGACGGCACAGGAGCATATGTGCTCTCAACTGTGTCTGGGGAAGGCGACACAACAACAGTAATGATGTTGTGGTCGCTCATCTCCCACTCGTCCACACTCCAGTCATACGTGGCCCACGTAGACGCTGCTTCACTGACAATTGTTACGTCGATATCGCTCTGTCCGCGGCGATTGTCAAACGTATACACCTCGCTGAATTGATTTAGAACTCCGGCTCGGCTCCCGAGAATCCAATCCTCCAGCTGCTCACCCCGCCTGTAGTTCAGTTGGCCACGAAAACTATCGTAGCGCTTACTGAACCACAAGGGGGATACAGCATTCGCATCTAGGCAGAGGATGACCGGAGTACTGCTCGCCAGTAGCAGTAAGGCATCCATATACAGAAGGTCCCTCGTTGTCAATTCAGCTTGTGCATGGCAGTACAGTGAGGTCAGGTAGATTGAGCCAAACTCACCTGTCACCCTCACGCATACTCCAGCCTCGGTGATATGTGACTCGACTGGCAGGCAGATGACATCTGGATCGTCGATGATGACGGCAGCGTTTCTTCTCCGACCCTCAAAGATTCGGCTGCCGTACACTCTCATCCCGGCTGGGAATCCAGTAATACGGCCTTCCTCATCTGTGTAGGGCTCCTGTAGCAGCGCAAAGGGCAATCGGGAATCCCGCATACGCACACCGACATCGATGCACGCAACGCGACCCGCCCCACAATTGGCTTGGATGAGACCAAACATATTAATGTCTGGCCTGCACCCTTTCCAACACTCCTCGGTAAATCGGGCACGATCCCGAGAGCATCAGATGCCCTGAGGGTTGCCCTTTGAAGCGACAGTTCCGGCAGTCCACCGGATTGCTGCACTTCGCTGCCTTGTGCCCAGCCTGACCGCACTGTCGGCACACATCGGACTTCAGGCGGCATTCGGACACCTTGTGATCGAATCCGACGCACCTATGGCAAGCATAGGTACGGACGACCGGCCGGCATCGGTACGAGAACCACTTGATGTAGACCCGTCCGGTCTTCTCAAGTATGGCCAGCGCAGCATCGTCCACATCAAGCGTCAGATTAATACTGGCGCCATCTGTGACGGACCAAGGCTTTGTTTCCAAATGAACCGCCTTTTTGAAAACAGCCGCCGTCATCTCCTCCTGGAAGTTGTTCGTAAACAACTCTTCCATAAACGTCTCGGGGGCGATGCTCGTGTCCACGTCGAACACCGTCACCCGTGGCCTCACGCCCTTGCTCTGTTGGACTGTCAGTCCAACCTCTGCGAACTTTTTGTTCGCCACCACTCGCCGCATCTCGTTCGCCGATGGCGTACGGATTACGGCACCGCCGCGCTTCAGCTCCCGCACCTCGTGGACACGCACTCCCAGTGTCGGTGCGACCTCCTTTCTTATCCGTTCCGCCACTTGCTTGCCGGACACGCTCGGGTCCCGACTCGTGACCACCGCGGACCACGTCTCAACTGGCTTGTTGAACCGTGGCGCGGGGATCGGTACTCCGGGGACGGGGACAGCGGCGGCAGCGACACCAGTGACGGCTGGATAAGCAGCGTGGTAAGCTGCAAGGCTTGCGGCGACGGGAACAGGCGGCGGGGATGCGGGCTGTCCACCCGAGAGGCTTTCGAGCAATGCGTTCCTAACGGCCAGCGACATTGCCAGTTCCTCGAGGCGCCGAATAGCTGCCGAAATGTCTCGCGCTGCTCCAGGCTTGACACCCACAATGGCGTTGCGGGTGCCCTCGGCAGCAGCGGAGATCTCGGCCAATATTGCCGACGTTCCGCCTGCCACAATACGCCACGCTGGGCATTGTGGCACTTCGACGACGACGGCTCCGGTCCCGGCTGCGACGTCGACATTGACGTCAGCAGCGGCATCGGCAGCGACAACGGGCGCCCTTCGTTTTACCGGCTTCGCGGCGGGCATCACGAAATCCGCTTCTGGGGCGACTGAGGGCATGGACACGCTGTCCAGCGCTGCCCTCTTAGCGACCGTGGCCTCGGTGGCCATCAGGTCCGGCACCGAAACCGTGCGGACCTGCGCCTTCCGCCCCTTCCGACGGCTCCCGGCGGCACCGACAGCTGCAGCTAGACTAACCGACGACTGGGCGTCCGACTCTGCGAGCTGAATCCGCAGATTCCGCGACTGTGGAAACACTCACCATACTGGTGGTGCTCCCACAACGGCTTCTCGTGCCGTTCATTTGCACTTTGTACAGTGTAGCGAGTGCTCACTGTACTTGTGTTCACTGTTAAAACACTAGTTTTTGGGTCTCTGCCCGCGGGTATGTTACACTTTTAGGTGCTACCTAAAATTATGCCACACTTTATAGGCGCTGCCTAAAAGTATGCTGCACTTTTAATGTTCACTGACACCTGATTGGCTGGCCAATCAGAACCACCGTACGGTATCTGGCACCAAACTTGTAAACAAGTTACCGTTTCTGGAAATTTTCCACTGGTCTTTGCGCACGAGGTTTTTTCTGTTTATCTTGCACACGATTTTTCGCGATTTAATCCGCTGGCACGTCCGCACTGTTCAGCAGTCCAAAAACACACTGGCAGTAAGAGGACAGCATGAACAATAAAGTTTGTTAACTATGCCTCATTTTTTAAAGTTACAATATCTACTAATTCAATATCGTACCATTAAATTTACTGCCATGTACACTTCAAAATATAAAAGTTTAAATTGGGAAGCATTTGCTTATAGTCTTCTTCTATTCCAAACAAATCATAATTAACTGCATAAGAATGATCAGAATGCAGTGGATAATCCAATAAATTATTTTCATTATATGTCTCGCGATGTTTATTTGGTCCGGTAAATGCTCCTTTAAATAAACCTATCTTTAATTTTTTAATTCCCTTTTTGCTCCAACTCTCCTTATAGTTGGATAGTTTTTTATTGGACATTTCAGTTAAAACTGACTTTGAATTACATGTACGTCTATTAGGTCTTGCTTTAATAGTAGTACCATGCAAAAAACCACAGAATTCGAAAGTTTATCCATTTCTCTGATAAATTTTCCCAATTTCAAGCCTTGTTTATTTTGTATAACACTATGTTTAATTGTCTTAAAAAAGGATTCTACAGGTCCATTACTAGGCCTTTTATTTGTATTATCAATAAGGATTCCCATTAAATTTGTCCAAAAAGGAGCAAACACTATATATACCGATTTCACTTCCTCGTGGATAGACATGTTTTCTTGAGCTCTTGCTTACACTTACTGTTTTCGCCAATACAAAATGGCGATTAATTTAAATTCTTGTTGTTCTCTCCTTTCATCGCTTTTGTTGCTATTTTGTTACTTACAAACGCAAAAACAAAACATTATATTAAAATTATTCTTTCGCACAACAACAAAGATTTTATATTATTGTTGTTGCGCTTTTTTATATTTGCTTTTGATCTTGCATTTGTAATCTTTACCGTTGCAAGTTGCTCTCGCGTTCTCGCCCACGCATTGATATTGCATGTGCAGTGTTTGTGGCTCTCCCGCTCTTTACCTTTATTCTTTTGCTCGCGCTCTACTCTATTTTCTATCTCGCGTGATACGTGTGCGTGTTTTCTCTTAGTTTCTTTCTATTTTCTCTGCAAGTTTGACCCAAGTGTCGAATTTGCTTCAACTACTGAGTGAGTTTTTTCTTTGGCCTTTTATTTTATTCTTTACCAATTTACATTTTTATTTTTTTTATTAATACTAAATTTTATAAAATGTCTGTCTGCTCAAGCAACAAATGTTTGAACCCCCTGCACCCCATAACATATTTCTCTCATGTTGGCTGTGTGATAATGTCATGCATGTTAAATGTGCTGGCTACACAGCCAAGGTAAGGGATAGTTTGGAGCACGTAGGGGGGCTTAAATGGGGCTGTGACTCATGCCGAGAAGTCGAAATTGAAATGAGGGTTTTCATGAGGCAGTCCAGGGATAGATTCAAAAAACTGTCCACTGGTTTTCGTAAGCTCTGTGATGAGCTTAACGCTATGGAAGCAGAATTCAACAATTATAAGTTGTTGAATGAGTCTCCAAAGCGTAAAAAACCAGTGCGCGGAATCCTTCCATGCATCTGCCTGTCCCCAATTTGAACTCGGCCAGAGCACCACATTCTCTATTGCTACATCCAAACCCACCGCAGCTTATTTCGTTTACCACTCCCGTTCCGCAAGGCGATCGTAAAGATGAGACTATTTCCATTTCTCCAGGTCTCCATGGTCTCCCTTTACAGGCGAATATAGCTGTAGTTTCCGATATGTCTGGGCATATATCCAACATAGGGAATATTGCCAATAGGGATCCTGTCAGAGGCCTACATACGGACACTCTGATTGAATCTGCTGCGGTTATAAATGCCGTGGTGGATCCCATGTCTGGTCTCCGTAGACCTCTAACAGGTGTTCCTCCGAAGAAACACATATTTGTTTCTAGGCTTGATCCCGAACATTCGTCGGATGACGTCTTAGCTTTCATTAAGACAAAAGTTCAAGCCAACAAAATATCGGTGGAAAAATTTAAATTTATTTATTCAAGAGAGATCTCTTCTTTTAAGATTAGTGTCCCGGTCGAACTGTTTGACTGTATTTGCAGTAACAGTTTTTGGCCGGATCACATTTTAGTTAAAGAGTACATGGCCAAAAAGCCGTGAAGAGGCCCCGCCTCTTCAGCTTCTGGCGGACCATCAGCATCTGCTAGTGGTTCAAAAAACTAATCTCGTCCCTTTGTCTGGCCTATCAGAATGTAAGAGTAATGGAAGATAAATTTCACCCCACTTTAGAATTGACTATTAATCTACCTTTTCGAGCACCAATTGTTGGTGTTAATACAAAGTCTAGATCACGTAACTTTCATAAAGCCAACTTTCTTAAATTGAATGAGCTTATTCTTTCAACAGATTGGTCCCCTTTATACAATTGTTCAGACATGGATCTAGCTATTTCTATTTTTTACAATACTCTCGATTCGCTTCTTAGGGTTTGTGTCCCATGCAGGATGCCAGTGTTGTCTCATCGACCCCCCTGGTTTTCTCGTGAGTTATCTAACTTAAAGAACGTGAAATCGAGATATTATAAAAAGTACAAGAAATCATGTCGTCCCTCTGATTTCGCTCGTTATATAGTCGCACGCTCGGATTTTATGAGGCTTAACACGCAATGTTATAAGAACTACCTTCAGCGTTGCAAATTTGAGTTCTCACAAAATCCGAAATTATTCTATAATTTCGTCAATTCTAAACGTAAGACGTCCGTCCTTCCATCCCGAATTTCTTTTGAAAATAATACAGCGGACACTGATCAAGAAATTGCTGATTTGTTTGCTGATTTTTTTAAAACAACTTATTCCTCCACGGAATATCGAGCGAATCTTTCGTATCCTTACCAGTTGAAAAAGTCTAATTGTATCTATAATCCTTTGATTGATGAAAGTTCGTTACTTAGCGTGCTTAATTTAGTAAAACCAGTGTACTCTCCTGGCCCCGATGGGATACCAGGCTGTGTACTCAGATTTTGCGCAGAGGCTCTATGTAAGCCAATTTTAAAACTTTTTGTATTGTCCGTTAACTCTTCAACTTTTCCATCTATTTGGAAGAAATCCTATATCATTCCTCTTTATAAGAATGGTAGGAAATCCGATGCAACGAATTATAGGGGTATCTCTAAACTGTCCGCTATTCCTAAAGCCTTTGAAAAG
>JAECWJ010000399.1:0-85932 GCA_018150375.1 Drosophila sturtevanti | reverse complement strand
ATGTTAGATCCTCCCTAGATTCAGCAAGCTACTACAGTCTTTATAAAGGACTTTGCAGCCATAGCTCGGCCATTAACAGATATTCTGAAAGGAGTGAATGGTTCGGTGACCATGCATAGGTAAAAAAAAGTTCACAGTCGATTTCCATGAAATCCAGCGCAACGCGTTCAAACGCCTGCGCAGCGTTTTGGCGTCTGAAGACGTAATTCTCATGTACCTCGATTTCAAAAAACCTTTTGACCTGACCACCGATGTCTCAGCAATCGGAATCGGTGCGGTACTATCTCAAGAGGGTAGACCAATTACCATGATTTCACGTGCCTTAAAAAAAGCCGAGTCGAACTAAGCCACAAATGAAAGAGAATTGCTAGCAATTGTATGGGTGAATTGCAGAACTTTCTGTATGGCTCTAGAGAAATTAACATTTTCACGGACCACCAGTCGCTCACCTTTGCAGTAGCAGACAAAAACACAAACGCGAAAATAAAGAGGTGGAAACCCTATACTGACCAACACAACGCTAAAGTTAGTTACAAACCTGGTAAAGAAAATTTTGTAGCCGATACATTATCCAGACAGAACCTCATTGCTCTACAAGACGTGCCTCAATCAGATGCTGAAACTATTCACAGCGACCTTCATTGACCTACACGGTCGAGGCCACAGACAAGCCCTTAAATTGCTTCAGAAATCAAATCATTATAGAATAAGCACGTTTTCCACTAAAACGCATTTTGTTCTTGTTTCGAAACAAAACCCGCCATCTGATCAATTTCACAGATAAAAATAATATATTAAAAACCCTTGAAGAGGTTGTAAATACGGAGCAGCTCAAGAGAATGCCAAACAAGTCCTCCGTGACTACTTGGGTTTGCACCCAAGCAAAGTATGATAGACATCCTAAAAAACAACTTGGTGAAACGCCTATTCCATGCTACACTGGCGAAATGCTCAATATAGACATATTCGCAACTGACAAAAAACAATTTTTTTACTTGCATTAACGAATTTTCCAAGTTATAAGAGGACACTTGTTGCAAATAGTAAACATGTTTTCTAACATTAAAACAATATATTGCGACAATGAACCCTCATTCAACTCAGAGACTATCAAGTCCATGTTGAAAAACCAATACAACATTAACATTCTAAACGCGCCTCCTCTTCACAGCTCGTCCAATGGACAAATGGAACGTTTTCACAACATAAGGGAACATATTGGGTAAATATATTACGATCTACGTAGATGACGTCATAGTTTTCTCAAGGAATGTGTGAGACCAAGTCAACCATATTGACACGATACTTAAATGCCTAATCGAAGCCAATATGAGAGTAAGTCAGGAAAAAACTAGTTTGTTTAAGGAAGGTGTAGAATACTTGAGCTTTATTGTAAGCAAGGATGGAACGAAGTCCGACCCCAGAAAAGTCAGGGCCATTTAAGAATACTCTGAACCTGAAAACATATAAGTTATGACCAGCCAAAAAATGGGTGAACGCGTCAGCGTCACTAATTAGTCGGTCCCACGGCCGACTGTAATGTGATCCTCCAGCTGAGGCGCATTGACCTCGGCCACCAACCGGATGGCACGAGGCGCCGACTCAGCTTCTCTTGGAATAGCTGTGGGTTTCTTGGGTTGAATAAGTTAGTATAAGTTCAGTTTCTTGTATGATATGGAGTTGGCCAGTTGGCCACAAATAAAGTACAAAATCTTCTTAAAAGAATAACTGGCGCCCAACGCGTAAAGTAAAACAAATCGAAACTCCGTAGGCGAAAGTCTTCGAAAAGTAAATGCGAATCCACGGAAAACATAGCGCGTGTGAATAATAATAATCGCAAAAACAAAAATTTTGTGACAAAATAAACCACAAAATTAGGAGAACTAAAGTCGTAATAAAACAACATCGAAACATCGTCATTACCGCCCCTTCACTCCGACACTCAACCGACAATTGGGGACTTTATTATAACTAACTAAGGAGAAATATTTAGGAATTGCAGTCAATGTATCTCATATAAGTGGGAGTTTTGTTATTGATTTCCTTTTTCCTTTTTTATACCCATGCAGAGGGTATAATAAAATTGGTCAGATGTTTGTAACGCATAGAAATAATTGTTTCCGACCCCATAAAGTATATATATTCTTGATCAGCATCGAAAGCCGAGTCGATATGACCATGTCCGTCTGTCCGTCTGTCTGTTTCTTCGCGCTTTTTCGAACTTAAATTTTGAGCTACGTTAACAAAAGTCATATCATTCTGTCCGTTGATGATGCAAGCAAATCAAGTTTAAAGATTGGTAGGATCGGACAACTATAAGTTATAGAAAAATAGGAAAGATCAGAGGTACCTCGGTCAAAATGTGAGTTGTTTAAAACAGTTCTTGTGTTTTTTGAGATATCTCAACCAAATTTGGTGAACAGATGAAAATTATACTTTTACACCTTACCACCAGTTTGAATCAGATCGGATAATAAACACCGACATAAATCAATAAAATCAATGAATCAACCCCCATCAGCATCAGTATGTATGCATATGCAGCCAATTAAATACGTTTATATTTGCTTTTATATATGCATACACAAACAACAGACATGGAAACATACAAACATACATACATACATATATGCGAACACGTGTTTGAAAAAACTACAAGCTGAGTGCGAAACAGAAAGAGACGGAAAACTATTTGTATTGTGTTGTTGTTTTCTAGAATTCGTCAGAAAATTTAGAGAGCGAGAAGTTCGACGCTTGCAATGTATACCGAAATAGCGAGGCCGTGAATTTTAAGTTTGGTAGCGCAATAGGTAGAGATCGATTCTAGAAATGACGTGAGCGGAGGTTCAACTCCGTCCATTGGCAAACTCGAATTTTTTCTTACTGATTCTTTTTTTGGTTCAAATTTTTTTTTAAATTTTATATTTCCAATTTTTAAAATATCTTGAATCCGATATGACGTAGAAAGTAATCAATTAATCTGCAAGGGTATACAAACTTCGGCACGGCCGAAGTTAGCTTCTTTGATATTTTTTAAATTTAATAAAGTTTTAGTTATAAACTCAATTTCCCTGAACAAAGTGTAATAGTGTAAATATTTTATGTCAAGCGACGAAGAGTTAGCGGAGATGTGCGAGGGATTAAATATTTATACCGAAAGCAAAAAGAATAAAACAGGAAAAATGAATGCGCAAGAAGTAATTAATATAATGCATGAAGCAGTAAAATCTGCTCTAGCTGTTCAAGCTGAAAACATAGAAAGAAAATTTACTGAGCAGTTAGATGAAAAGAAAGGTGTGTTAACCAGACAGGTTAATGATTTAAAAATCTCCACACCGGACGTGGAAGTGTATGAAACAGTTATAGTAGTTCCAGGAGCCGAGTGTAAGGAGCCACTCGACATAGTGAGATCAGTTCCAGAATTTGGTAGTCAGGCAGAATATGTTGCGTGGCGGTCAGCAGCAACATTCGCGTATGATCTGCTCCGGCCACACAACGGCAGTACAGCACACTATCAAGTAGTGGGAATAATCAGAAATAAAATCAAAGGTACAGCAAGTTCAACACTTTCATCCTATAATACCGCTTTAAATTTTGATGCTTTAATAGCAAGACTAGACTTCACGTATGCAGATAAAACACAAGCTCGCGTCATAAAACAAAAATTGGGTGTGCTCAGACAGGGTGAATTGTCACTTTTAGAGTATTACGACGAAATCGAAAAAACTTTGACCCTCCTAACAAACAAAACTCTGATGACTCAGGATATGCCGAAAGCCTTATGCATTGCATTCATTCGATTCAGGACTTAAAAAGTCTCTTAAGGCACACGTTTTACCGGCAAGGCCCAAGACTTTGCCAATTGCCCTTGCAATGGCACAAGAGGCCGAAGCCAGTAACGAATATGCCAATTTCGCTGCAACCTTTGCAAAGACTGCAGATGATAAAAATAAAAATTCAATTAACAATTCCCAAGAACTTTCAAAGAAACCACAGTATCATCACGATGGTCAAGCAAATACGGGTCAAAATAAAAACCCTTATTTCAGTACAAAACAGAACTATGCTGGCAAGGGAAACCAAAGTTCCAGACAGTTCACCAGTTCAAAATCGAAACTTCAGGGACGAAATCAAACTCAGCCCATGGAGCCAATGGACATTGATCCATCTACATCGCGGTTTAAACAAACAACTGCCTATCAGCAGAGAAAACCTTTCGCGAATTCGACACAAAGTCGACAATATGTGAACCATAATCAGGTTGTGCCAGACAGTGACGAGGATTATGAGTCAAAAGCGGAGGACGTTGTCACAATCCTGGAGGACGAACAATCCGATATTGAGGCCTGTAATTTTTTAGGGGGACATCCTTCCTCCCGTACATTACAAAACAGTTAGACGGGAAAGCAATAAAAATTCTCGTAGACACTGGGGCATCCAAAAATCCAGTGCAAAGTCCGTTTCAGGTTAAATCCATCCATGGCTCCTCCTCTGTCAATACAAAATGTAAAATCATTCTCTTTGGAGAAAAAACCTTTTTCTTCATTTTAACCACTTTAACCGATTTTGATGCTATTATAGGGTTAGACCTTTTAAGAAAGGTGAACCATCAATTTTACAGAAGGCAAAATTTATTTTAATGGGGGTTCTGAGGATTTTAAGTTGCAAAAATGAGTGGATGTGAATTTCATTGAAATAGATGAAGAAGATGTTCCTCCTGCTATGAAAGAAAAATTTCAGAAAAGGATTAAGCGAAGAGCCTCTTCATTTGCAGACCCCAAAGTAGCTTTACCACTTAATATAAATACGGTGACCATTCGAATACAGGGAGAAGCTGTTTTTTCTAGATTATATGAATATCCGTTGGGGGTGTCTGACTTCGTTAATGCGGAGATTAAACAACTTTTAAAAGACGGCATTATACGACCGTCTAAATCGCCCTACAATAATCCAATTTGAATTGTAGACAAAAAAGGCGTTGACGAACACGGCCATAAAAAGAAAAGAATGGTCATTGATTTTCGAAAATTAAACCAAGTAACTGTGTCGGACAAGTATCCGATTCCCTCTATAACGACAATACTGTCAAACATGGGAAAAGCACAGTATTTCTCAACTTTGGATTTAAAGTCGGGATTTCACCAGATTGAGATGGCAGAGGGGGATAGGGAGAAAACCGCCTTCTTTGTCAAAAGTGGGAAGTACGAATTTTGTCGACTCCCATTTGGACTAAAAAACGCTCCTAGTATTTTTCAGAGGGCTATTGATGATGTTCTAAGAGAACACATCGGGAAAATTTGTCACGTCTATGTGGACGATGTTATCATATTTTCTGAAACAAAAGAAGATCATGTTAAACACATTGACATTATTCTTCAATGTCTTGGCGATGCAGGTATGAGGGTTTCCCAGGAAAAATTGAAGTTTTTCAAAAAAAGCGTCGAATACCTTGGGTTTGTTGTTGCTAGGGGAGGTATAAAAACCTCACTAGAAAAGGTTCAGGCTATTCAGTCTATTAAACCACCAACATCTCTGTACGAGCTAAGGTAATTTTTAGGCTTATCTAGCTATTATAGGTGTTTTATAAAAAACTATGCCGCAATCGCAAGACCGCTAACAGAAATTCTTACGGGAGGCAATGGGAAGGTTAGCACCAACCACTCCAGAAAGGTCAAAATCGAACTTACAGCTAATTAGTTGCGATAGACTCAAAAATATCTTAACATCTGAAGATGTCATGTTAAGATATCCTGATTATAAAAAGCCATTCGACCTAACAACAGATGCCTCAGGACACGGCCTGGGAGCAGTATTGTCGCAGGACGGAAGACCCATAACAATGATTTCAAGAACATTGCGGGATAGCGAACCCGATCTTGCGATCTTGCGATTAATGCAAACGTTGCAAGGTGTAGTAAATGCAGACGTAGTCAACGCAATACACTGCGAACTTCCGGTGCTTGCCTTCGTTCAGCATAGTCTTGTACAAATGTTCCCAACCACAACTTTTAGGTACTCGAAGTACCTAATCAGCGATATTCCTGACCGAACGGAACAAAGCGAAGTACTAACAATTGAGCATAGCAGAGATCATCGAGCAGCCCAAGAAAATGTTAAGCAAGTGCTTCGCGATTACTTTTTTCCAAATATGAACAGATTAGCAACAGAGATTGCTGCAAATTGCAAAATTTGTTCAGTGGCTTAGTACGATAGACACCCTAGAAAGCACTTATTGGGTGTCACACCCATTCCATCTTTTGCAGGAGAAATTTTACATGTCGACGTTTTCTCAACAGATAAGAAACTTTTTCTTACTTGTCTTGATAAATTTTCCAAGTTCGCTGTAGTACAGCCCATTGCTTCCCGAGCAATTGTTGACATAAAAGCTCCATTACCCTAATTGATTAACCTCTTTCCAAAAGTCAAAACTATCTATTGCGACAACGAATAGAATATAACAGAACTATCCATTCGGTGACAAACAAGCAACCGATAGAAATACTTCATATGACAACCGCAGAAATGGAGGCAGTTATTCGAGGAAAACTCGAGAAAACCCAGAACAAACAATTAGAACAAGGGAATAAAAAAAGAGCTGACAAAAAATATCAGCTAGGAGACAAGGTATGGGTGAAGTCCAATAAACGATTAGGTAACAAACTGTCCCCGTTATACACGGAAGGTACAGTGGAGGCAGACCTGGGAACGTCTGTTCTCATAAAAGGGTGGGTGGTCCATAAGGACAACCTTCGATAAAATATTTTTATTATTTTTTAATCTCTAATAGTTCATTTACAATTAAACTCGTGCAGCCGATACTTATGGCTTTAATGGTGGCTTCGGTAATATTGACGGATTACTCAACGTCCAATTGCATACCTATAATGGACGGAGATGTAACATACGCCGAAGAGACGAGAGTGTTGGTGGAATCGTTTAAAGAAGAACATGTAAGAAAAGTAATACTAGCAGATATCGATAGCTCTTAAAGTGGTTGCGAGCACCCCCGATTTTGATGAACAAGTTAAATTTAGACAAAATCAGTTAAGTGAACAAGAAAATAGACAAATTGAAATAAATAGTAAACTTCAAGATAGATTAAATAAGCTCACTAATTCTTTAAAGGAAATAAGCAAAATCGATGAATTAAATATTGAACACCTATTTGAAACTGTCTTGGCAAAAAAAAGAACGGTCATTTCAGACCTACAAAATTTAATATTAACTATTACACTTGCGAAAGCAAATTTAATAAGCCCCGTAACACTTAACGACCTAGATATTCAGGAAATCAATATCAAACATACACTAACATTAGTGTAACTGATATCTTAGAGGTAGTTACCATTAAAGCTTTCCAGAATAACGATATCCTACACTTTCATATAAAATATCCAAATCCAAAATTAGCATGTAAGAAAATTAATGTTTATCCGGTTCAAAGAAAAAATATAGTTTTAGATTTTGAAAAGGGTAGCATAGTTGCGGACTGTGGCACGGAGTCGTATGCGGTTACTGGGTGTGATGTGGCGGTGAGCACAACATTCTGCAGAAGATCAACAACACCTAATTGCGCACAGAATCTCATATCCGGGACACCGGCCTTGTTTGTTAACAATTATGGGGCATTGAAGAAGAAACCAATGGTTGCAGCTATCTCCCAAATCAACATAACAAGCCATCGGGAGAAAATGAGTCTGCCACTTCTACATGAGCTAAGCTTGACCAATTTACAAAACATCGGTCAGCTTCGCTCCAACCTGGTATCTGGTTCTATCATCAGTTGTGGTGCTACCCTGGCCATAGTTGTGGTGGCAATCCTCATCATCTACGAGGTTCGTCGTCGTTGGAAAATAAAACACCTAGCCCAGCTAATTAGTAACCTTCAGACCGCTTTAAAGAAGTCCGAGGACGTCCATCACTTATCTGAGGGAGGAGTTATGACCAGCCAAAAAAATGGGTGAACGCGTCAGTGTCGGTCCCACGGCCAACTGTAATGTGATCCTCCAGCTGAGGCGCATTGACCTCGGCCACCAACGAGATGGCACGAGGCGCCGACTCAGCTTCTCTTGGATTAGCTGTGGGTTTCTTGGGTTGAATAAGTTAGTATAAGTTCAGTTTCTTGTATGATATGGAGTTGGCCAGTTCGCCACAAATAAAATACCAAATCTTCTTAAAAGAATAACTTATACAATGTTAGATCCTCCCTGGATTTGGCAAGCTACTACAGTCTTTATAAAGGACTTTGCAGCCATAGCTCGGCCATTAACAGATATTCTGAAAGGAGTGAATGGTTCGGTGACCATGCATAGGTAAAAAAAAGATCACAGTCGATTTCCATGAAATCCAGCGCAACGCGTTCAAACGCCTGCGCAGCGTTTTGGCGTCTGAAGACGTAATTCTCATGTACCTCGATTTCAAAAAACCTTTTGACCTGACCACCGATGTCTCAGCAATCGGAATCGGTGCGGTACTATCTCAAGAGGGTAGACCAATTACCATGATTTCACGTGCCTTAAAAAAAGCCGAGTCGAACTAAGCCACAAATGAAAGAGAACTGCTAGCAATTGTATGGGTGAATTGCAGAACTTTCTGTATAGCTCTAGAGAAATTAACATTTTCACGGACCACCAGTCGCTCACCTTTGCAGTAGCAGACAAAAACACAAACGCGAAAATAAAGAGGTGGAAACCCTATACTGACCAACACAACGCTAAAGTTAGTTACAAACCTGGTAAAGAAAATTTTGTAGTCGATACATTATCCAGACAGAACCTCATTGCTCTACAAGACGTGCCTCAATCAGATGCTGAAACTATTCACAGCGACCTTCATTGACCTACACGGTCGAGGCCACAGACAAGCCCTTAAATTGCTTCAGAAATCAAATCATTATAGAATAAGCACGTTTTCCACTAAAACGCATTTTGTTCTTGTTTCGAAACAAAACCCGCCATCTGATCAATTTCACAGATAAAAATAATATATTAAAAACCCTTGAAGAGGTTGTAAATACGGAGCAGCTCAAGAGAATGCCAAACAAGTCCTCCGTGACTACTTGGGTTTGCACCCAAGCAAAGTATGATAGACATCCTAAAAAACAACTTGGTGAAACGCCTATTCCATGCTACACTGGCGGAATGCTCAATATAGACATATTCGCAACTGACAAAAAACAATTTTTTTACTTGCATTAACGAATTTTCCAAGTTATAAGAGGACACTTGTTGCAAATAGTAAACATGTTTTCTAACATTAAAACAATATATTGCGACAATGAACCCTCATTCAACTCAGAGACTATCAAGTCCATGTTGAAAAACCAATACAACATTAACATTCTAAACGCGCCTCCTCTTCACAGCTCGTCCAATGGACAAATGGAACGTTTTCACAACATAAGGGAACATATTGGGTAAATATATTACGATCTACGTAGATGACGTCATAGTTTTCTCAAGGAATGTGTGAGACCAAGTCAACCATATTGACACGATACTTAAATGCCTAATCGAAGCCAATATGAGAGTAAGTCAGGAAAAAACTAGTTTGTTTAAGGAAGGTGTAGAATACTTGAGCTTTATTGTAAGCAAGGATGGAACGAAGTCCGACCCCAGAAAAGTCAGGGCCATTTAAGAATACTCTGAACCTGAAAACATATAAGTTATGACCAGCCAAAAAATGGGTGAACGCGTCAGCGTCACTAATTAGTCGGTCCCACGGCCGACTGTAATGTGATCCTCCAGCTGAGGCGCATTGACCTCGGCCACCAACCGGATGGCACGAGGCGCCGACTCAGCTTCTCTTGGAATAGCTGTGGGTTTCTTGGGTTGAATAAGTTAGTATAAGTTCAGTTTCTTGTATGATATGGAGTTGGCCAGTTGGCCACAAATAAAGTACAAAATCTTCTTAAAAGAATAACTGGCGCCCAACGCGTAAAGTAAAACAAATCGAAACTCCGTAGGCGAAAGTCTTCGAAAAGTAAATGCGAATCCACGGAAAACATAGCGCGTGTGAATAATAATAATCGCAAAAACAAAAATTTTGTGAAAAAATAAACAACAAAATTAGGAGAACTAAAGTCGCAACAAAACAACATCGAAACATCGTCATTACCGCTCCGACACTCAACCGACAATTGGGGACTTTATTATAACTAACTAAGGAGAAATATTTAGGAATTGCAGTCAATGTATCTTATATAAGTGGGAGTTTTGTTATTGATTTCCTTTTTCCTTTTTTATACCCATGCAGAGGGTATAATAAAATTGGTCAGATGTTTGTAACGCATAGAAATAATTGTTTCCGACCCCATAAAGTATATATATTCTTGATCAGCATCGAAAGCCGAGTCGATATGACCATGTCCGTCTGTCCGTCTGTCTGTTTCTTCGCGCTTTTTCGAACTTAAATTTTGAGCTACGTTAACAAAAGTCATATCATTCTGTCCGTTGATGATGCAAGCAAATCAAGTTTAAAGATTGGTAGGATCGGACAACTATAAGTTATAGAAAAATAGGAAAGATCAGAGGTACCTCGGTCAAAATGTGAGTTGTTTAAAACAGTTCTTGTGTTTTTTGAGATATCTCAAATTTGGTGAACAGATGAAAATTATACTTTTACACCTTACCAGCAAGTTTGAATCAGATCGGATAATAAACACCGACATAAATCAATAAAATCAATGAATCAACCCCCATCAGCATCAGTATGTATGCATATGGAGCCAATTAAATACGTTTATATTTGCTTTTATATATTCATACACGTGTTTGAAAAAACTACAAGCTGAGTGCGAAACAGAAAGAGACGGAAAACTATTTGTATTGTGTTATTGTTTTCTAGAATTCGTCAGAAAATTTAGAGATCGAGAAGCTGGACGCTTGCAATGTATACCGAAATAGCGAGGCCGTGAATTTTAAGTTTGGTAGCGCAGTATGTAGAGATCAATTCTAGAAATGACGTGAGCGGAGGTTCAACTCCGTCCATTGGCAAACTCGAATTTTTTCTTACTGATTCTTTTTTTGGTTCAAATTTTTTTTTAAATTTTATATTTCCAATTTTTAAAATATCTTGAATCCGATATGACGTAGAAAGTAATCAATTAATCTGCAAGGGTATACAAACTTCGGCACGGCCGAAGTTAGCTTCTTTGATATTTTTTAAATTTAATAAAGTTTTAGTTATAAACTCAATTTCCCTTAACAAAGTGTAATAGTGTAAATATTTTATGTCAAGCGACGAAGAGTTAGCGGAGCTGTGCGAGGGATTAAATATTTATACCGAAAGCAAAAAGAATAAAACAGGAAAAATGAATGCGCAAGAAGTAATTAATATAATGCATGAAGCAGTAAAATCTGCTCTAGCTGTTCAAGCTGAAAACATAGAAAGAAAATTTACTGAGCAGTTAGATGAAAAGAAAGGTGTGTTAACCAGACAGGTTAATGATTTAAAAATCTCCACACCGGACGTGGAAGTGTATGAAACAGTTATAGTAGTTCCAGGAGCCGAGTGTAAGGAGCCACTCGACATAGTGAGATCAGTTCCAGAATTTGGTAGTCAGGCAGAATATGTTGCGTGGCGGTCAGCAGCAACATTCGCGTATGATCTGCTCCGGCCATACAACGGCAGTACAGCACACTATCAAGTAGTGGGAATAATCAGAAATAAAATCAAAGGTACAGCAAGTTCAACACTTTCATCCTATAATACCGCTTTAAATTTTGATGCTTTAATAGCAAGACTAGACTTCACGTATGCAGATAAAACACAAGCTCGCGTCATAAAACAAAAATTGGGTGTGCTCAGACAGGGTGAATTGTCACTTTTAGAGTATTACGACGAAATCGAAAAAACTTTGACCCTCCTAACAAACAAAACTCTGATGACTCAGGATATGCCGAAAGCCTTATGCATTGCATTCATTCGATTCAGGACTTAAAAAAGTCTCTTAAGGCACACGTTTTACCGGCAAGGCCCAAGACTTTGCCAATTGCCCTTGCAATGGCACAAGAGGCCGAAGCCAGTAACGAATATGCCAATTTCGCTGCAACCTTTGCAAAGACTGCAGATGATAAAAATAAAAATTCAATTAACAATTCCCAAGAACTTTCAAAGAAACCACAGTATCATCACGATGGTCAAGCAAATACGGGTCAAAATAAAAACCCTTATTTCAGTACAAAACAGAACTATGCTGGCAAGGGAAACCAAAGTTCCAGACAGTTCACCAGTTCAAAATCGAAACTTCAGGGACGAAATCAAACTCAGCCCATGGAGCCAATGGACATTGATCCATCTACATCGCGGTTTAAACAAACAACTGCCTATCAGCAGAGAAAACCTTTCGCGAATTCGACACAAAGTCGACAATATGTGAACCATAATCAGGTTGTGCCAGACAGTGACGAGGATTATGAGTCAAAAGCGGAGGACGTTGTCACAATCCTGGAGGACGAACAATCCGATATTGAGGCCTGTAATTTTTTAGGGGGACATCCTTCCTCCCGTACATTACAAAACAGTTAGACGGGAAAGCAATAAAAATTCTCGTAGACACTGGGGCATCCAAAAAATCCAGTGCAAAGTCCGTTTCAGGTTAAATCCATCCATGGCTCCTCCTCTGTCAATGCAAAATGTAAAATCATTCTCTTTGGAGAAAAAACCTTTTCTTCATTTTAACCACTTTAACCGATTTTGATGCTATTATAGGGTTAGACCTTTTAAGAAAGGTGAACCATCAATTTTACAGAAGGCAAAATTTATTTTAATGGGGGTTCTGAGGATTTTAAGTTGCAAAAATGAGTGGATGTGAATTTCATTGAAATAGATGAAGAAGATGTTCCTCCTGCTATGAAAGAAAAATTTCAGAAAAGGATTAAGCGAAGAGCCTCTTCATTTGCAGACCCCAAAGTAGCTTTACCACTTAATATAAATACGGTGACCATTCGAATACAGGGAGAAGCTGTTTTTTCTAGATTATATGAATATCCGTTGGGGGTGTCTGACTTCGTTAATGCGGAGATTAAACAACTTTTAAAAGACGGCATTATACGACCGTCTAAATCGCCCTACAATAATCCAATTTGAATTGTAGACAAAAAAGGCGTTGACGAACACGGCCATAAAAAGAAAAGAATGGTCATTGATTTTCGAAAAATTAAACCAAGTAACTGTGTCGGACAAGTATCCGATTCCCTCTATAACGACAATACTGTCAAACATGGGAAAAGCACAGTATTTCTCAACTTTGGATTTAAAGTCGGGATTTCACCAGATTGAGATGACAGAGGGGGATAGGGAGAAAACCGCCTTCTCTGTCAAAAGTGGGAAGTACGAATTTTGTCGACTCCCATTTGGACTAAAAAACGCTCCTAGTATTTTTCAGAGGGCTATTGATGATGTTCTAAGAGAACACATCGGGAAAATTTGTCACGTCTATGTGGACGATGTTATCATATTTTCTGAAACAAAAGAAGATCATGTTAAACACATTGACATTATTCTTCAATGTCTTGGCGATGCAGGTATGAGGGTTTCCCAGGAAAAATTGAAGTTTTTCAAAAAAAAGCGTCGAATACCTTGGGTTTGTTGTTGCTAGGGGAGGTATAAAAACCTCGCTAGAAAAGGTTCAGGCTATTCAGTCTATTAAACCACCAACATCTCTGTACGAGCTAAGGTAATTTTTAGGCTTATCTAGCTATTATAGGTGTTTTATAAAAAACTATGCCGCAATCGCAAGACCGCTAACAGAAATTCTTACGGGAGGCAATGGGAAGGTTAGCACCAACCACTCCAGAAAGGTCAAAATCGAACTTACAGCTAATTAGTTGCGATAGACTCAAAAATATCTTAACATCTGAAGATGTCATGTTAAGATATCCTGATTATAAAAAGCCATTCGACCTAACAACAGATGCCTCAGGACACGGCCTGGGAGCAGTATTGTCGCAGGACGGAAGACCCATAACAATGATTTCAAGAACATTGCGGGATAGCGAACCCGATCTTGCGACTAATGAAAGGGAACTTGGCAATCGTTTGGGCGTTAAAAACACTTCGAAATTACCTGTACGGAGTTAGAGACTTAAACATTTATACGGACCATCAACCCCTTACCTTCGCAGTGTCCGATCGCAATACAAACGCAAAAATAAAGCGATGGAAATCATTTATTGGCGATCACAACGCGAAACTTATTTATAAACTAGGGAAAGAAAATAAAGTTGCCGATGCGCTGTTACGGCAAAACATAAATACTTTACAGTCTCAAGAATCGGACATCGCTACAGTATATAGCGAAGAATCACTGACCTACACTATTGATTTAACAGACAAGCCGGTCAATTGTTTTAGGAATCAAATTATCATCGAAGAAGCAGATTTCCCTTCAGTAAGAACATTCATACTTTTTCAGACAAAAACAAGGCATATTATTCAAGTGTCTGATAGAAGCACATTAATGCAAACGTTGCAAATGCAGACGTAGTCAACGCAATACACTGCGAACTTCCGGTGCTTGCCTTCGTTCAGCATAGTCTTGTACAAATGTTCCCAACCACAACTTTTAGGTACTCGAAGTACCTAGTCAGCGATATTCCTGACCGAACGGAACAAAGCGAAGTACTAACAATTGAGCATAGCAGAGATCATCGAGCAGCCCAAGAAAATGTTAAGCAAGTGCTTCGCGATTACTTTTTTCCAAATATGAACAGATTAGCAACAGAGATTGCTGCAAATTGCAAAATTTGTTCAGTGGCTTAGTACGATAGACACCCTAGAAAGCACTTATTGGGTGTCACACCCATTCCATCTTTTGCAGGAGAAATTTTACATGTCGACGTTTTCTCAACAGATAAGAAACTTTTTCTTACTTGTCTTGATAAATTTTCCAATTTCGCTGTAGTACAGCCCATTGCTTCCCGAGCAATTGTTGACATAAAAGCTCCATTACCCTAATTGATTAACCTCTTTCCAAAAGTCAAAACTATCTATTGCGACAACGAACGGTCACTGAACTCTGAGACAATAAAATCATTGTTGTTAAATAATTTTGATATTCATATTGCAAATGCACCTCCACTGCATAGCACTTCGAATGGGCAGGTGGAGAGATTCCATAGCACCCTGACGGAGATTGCAAGATGCAAAAAGTTAAGTTCCCAAACCAACGGGACGGTTGACGTAATATTACTAGCAACAATAGAATATAACAGAACTATCCATTCGGTGACAAACAAGCAACCGATAGAAATACTTCATACGACAACCACAGAAATGGAGGCAGAGCTGACAAAAAATATCAGCTAGGAGACAAGGTATGGGTGAAGTCCAATAAACGATTAGGTAACAAACTGTCCCCGTTATACACGGAAGGTACAGTGGAGGCAGACCTGGGAACGTCTGTTCTCATAAAAGGGTGGGTGGTCCATAAGGACAACCTTCGATAAAATATTTTTATTATTATACCCTTGCAGAGGGTATATTAATTTTGGTCAGAAGTTTGCAACGCACAGAAGGAAGCATCTCCGACTATATAAAGTATATATATTCTTGATCAGCATGAATAGCCGAGTCGATATGACCATGTCCGTCTGTCCGTCTGTCCGTCTGACCGTCTGTCCGTCTGTCCGTCTGTCTGGATCAACAGCTTCTCCTCCGAGACCATAAGAGCTACAGAGCTGAGATTTTCAGCATAGGCTCCTTTTTGCTGCAGGCATTGTATATCTCGGAATCATCCCGATCGGACGACTATATCATATAGCTCCCATAGGAACGATCGGTCATGAATAAGCTTTATCCTCAATAACTCAGTTGTTTTTCAACCGAATGCCACGAAATTTGATATTTGTGAGTTTAATATACTTCTTGATACTTCAACCAAGTTTGATCAGAATCGGACGACTATATCATATAGCTCCCATAGGACCGATCGGTCATGAATAAGGTTTATCCTCAATAACTCTGTTGTTTTTCAACCGAATGCCACGAAATTTGATATTTGTGAGTTTAATATACTTCTTAATACTTCGATCAAGTTTTATCAGAATCGGTTGGCTATATCATATAGCTGCTATAGGAATAATCGGTACAAAAAAAATTTTGTATGAAAAATTTTTTTTCTCAAAATTTTGAATTTGTAAATTTGGTATGTTTAATTTACAATAATGCTTCCGGTGAATTATATAGAGAAAATCTGCAAGGGTATACGAACTTCGGCACGGCCGAAGTCAGTCCATCTTTCTAGTTTTTTAATCTCTAATGGTTCATTTAGAATTAAACTCGTGCAGCCGATACTTATGGCTTTAATGGTGGCTTCGGTAAAATTGACGGATTACTCAACGTCCAATTGCATACCTGTAATGGACGGAGATGTAACATACGCCGAAGAGACGAGAGTGTTGGTGGAATCGTTTAAAGAAGAACATGTAAGAAAAGTAATACTAGCAGATATCGATAGCTCTTAAAGTGGTTGCGAGCACCCCCGATTTTGATGAACAAGTTAAATTTAGACAAAATCAGTTAAGTGAACAAGAAAATAGACAAATTGAAATAAATAGTAAACTTCAAGATAGATTAAATAAGCTCACTAATTCTTTAAAGGAAATAAGCAAAATCGATGAATTAAATATTGAACACCTATTTGAAACTGTCTTGGCAAAAAAAAAGAACGGTCATTTCAGACCTACAAAATTTAATATTAACTATTACACTTGCGAAAGCAAATTTAATAAGCCCCGTAACACTTAACGACCTAGATATTCAGGAAATCAATATCAAACATACACTAACATTAGTGTAACTGATATCTTAGAGGTAGTTACCATTAAAGCTTTCCAGAATAACGATATCCTACACTTTCATATAAAATATCCAAATCCAAAATTAGCATGTAAGAAAATTAATGTTTATCCGGTTCAAAGAAAAATATAGTTTTAGATTTTGAAAAGGGTAGCATAGTTGCGGACTGTGGCACGGAGTCGTATGCGGTTACTGGGTGTGATGTGGCGGTGAGCACAACATTCTGCAGAAGATCAACAACACCTAATTGCGCACAGAACCTCATATCCGGGACACCGGCCTTGTTTGTTAACAATTATGGGGCATTGAAGAAGAAACCAATGGTTGCAGCTATCTCCCAAATCAACATAACAAGCACGTTTTCCACTAAAACGCATTTTGTTCTTGTTTCGTAACAAAACCCGCCATCTGATCAATTTCACAGATAAATATCAAAGAAGCTAACTTCGGCCGTGCCGAAGTTTGTATACCCTTGCAGATTAATTGATTACTTTCTCCGTCATATCGGATTCAATATATTTTAAAATTGGAAATATAAAATTTAAAAAAATTTGAACCAAGAAAAGAATCAGTAACAAAAATTTCGAGTTTGCCAACGGCCGGAGTTGAACCTCCGCTCCCATCACTCCCAGAAACGATCTCTACCTATTGCGCTACCAAACTTTAAATTCGGGGCCACGCTATTTCGGTATACATTGCAAGCGTCCAGCTTCTCGCTCTCTAAAGTTTCTGACGAATTCTAGAAAACAACAACACAATACAAATAGTTTTCCGTCTCTTTCTGTTTCGCACTCAGCTTGTAGTTTTTTCAAGCACGTGTTCGCATATATGTATGTATGTATGTTTGTATGTTTCCATGTATGTTGTTTGTGTACGCATATATAAAAGCAAATATAAACGTATGTATTTAATTGGCTGCATATGCAAACATACTGATGCTGATGGGGGTTGATTCATTGATTTTATTGATTTATGTCGGTGTTTATTATCCGATCTGATTCAAACTTACTGATATGATGTAAAAGTATAATTCTCATCTGCTCACCAAATTTGGTTGAGATATCTTAAAAAACAAAAAAGTTTTTCTCACAAAAACATACTTTTTCTGATGGGGGTTAATTATTGATTTTATTGATTTATGTCGGTGTTTATTATCCGATCTGAATCAAACTTGCTGGTAAGGTGTAAATGTAGAATTGTCATCTATGTGCCAAATTTGGTTGAGATATCTTAAAAAACAAAAAGTTTTTCTCACAAGAACTGTTTTGAACAACTCACATTTTGACCGAGGTACCTCTGATCTTTCCTATTTTTCTATAACTTATAGTTGTCCGATTCTACCAACTCTTAAACTTGTGTCAGATAAATCATCAATGAAGAGAATGATATGACTTTTATTCATGTAGCTCAAAATTTAAGTTCGATTCCTTGCGAAGAAACAGACAGACGGACAGACGGACAGACGGACAGACGGACAGACGGACAGACGGACAGACGGACATGGTCATATCGACTCGGCTTTCGATGCTGATCAAGAATATATATACTTTATGGGGTCGGAAACGATTATTTCTATGCGTTACAAACATCTGACCAATTTTATTATACCCTCTGCAAGGGTATAAAAATAATATATTAAAAACCCTTGAAGAGGTTGTAAATACGGAGCAGCTCAAGAGAATGCCAATGACGAAGAAAGTAAATAATTAATCTGAAAGGATATACAAACTTAGACACGGCCGAAGTAAGCTTCTTTGATATTTTTTCAATTAAAATTTATAGTTACCAAATAAATGCGTTGCAAATTTCTTCCCATATTAAATATACCTTTTCCAAGATTAGAATACATTTTATGAAACTTTATTTAATACTATTATTACATTACAGTTTTTCTTAACATATTGTGTAGTTAAATCATACATGTGTAAAATTGTAATAGTAAGTAATGCTATTTTTTTATTTATATATTCTTTATTGTCCTGTATTTCATTTCAGGGTATTTGTTTTCTATATATTTTATACAAAAGAATTATAATGACATGTATATATTATATATATTATATATTTAAGTTTTTGCGTGTGTTGGTTAAGCAAATGTAAAAATATTTCAAATACATACATAAGTTAGTTCTGTTACAATTTGGATTCTTAACCCTCTAAGATATAAGAGTGCCTCTAGGCACTTATTATATTTTTAATTTTAAAAAAACAACCAAGAGCTTTTATTATCATTTAAAATTTATTGACTGTTAAGAATAATCAGCAAAACTACTGTAAAAAATTAGAAAGCTCGCTTTAGCTTTTAAAAGTATTTTTCATTAACATATGTTCGAGACATGTGTTACTTCGCGCGTAAAATTTCCTCTGCCGCATATTGTCTTTTGCTGTGCTTATAAAAGTAAATATATTAAACCAATTGAACCCATATTTTTTTCGTGTAAGGTTAATTAATTTACTATTAAAATGAAGTTTCATAAAGGCAAATATGTTAAAGTTGTACGTTGCAGCAGAGAAATAGTGATAAGTGACTTGAGGCACTTTTGGGGCTTCATGGAAGCATTTGTTGCTGTTGAAGCTATCTCAGAACTACTTGCACTTTCTTTGGTGATTTTTATTTATTGCTTTTTTTTAAATAGAGATTCAAAAATGGCTTTGAGAGTTCCCTATAAATGGCCTAATTTGTCAGATGAACAACTCCTGGAGTTGTTTGAATTAGTCCCGTCGGATAAGGACATGTCAATTATGTCGAGTGATGACGTGGACGACGTGGTAGGAGCACTTAATACTGCTTTAGAGGGAGCTGATACTGTATCTTTTATATGAAGTAATCCCGAAAATATTGAAAATAGTGTGTAGAATTATGAGCCTACCCAAAAAACGCTAAAAAGCCTTCGATGGCCGTTGCCAGTTTTGGAAGATACAACTTGCGCATCATTACCATCGTCTGGTGGTTTTAATGAGCTTGGTAAGTAAATAATAACTCCGATTTATTAAGGAAGTCATTAACTTTTATTTTAAGAATGGCATCGAATCAATCAGAAAGGAACCCACTAAAGTAATATGGCGACAGCAATCCATGCACTGACACATAAACGATATAGTTTTCCAGGGCAACTCTTCGTTGCCATATCAAATAACTGAACTCCAAACTCCATTTCAACTATTTTGTTATTTTTTTAATTCGAAAATTATGAGCAGCCTTGAGGGAAAATGTTGCCAATAAGTTAAAAATCATCATGGACGATGTTCATCATTACATTGGTATTATGATTTATATGTCAATATATCGGTATCCCAATTTAAAAAGCTACCGGGGAAAAAATGCGTTTGCACCCATTCAAACCTGTAAGAGCCGAAGCAAATTTAAAGCAATTAAAAAATACTTCTCACTTTGCGATGATAATAAGCGGATCAAAAAAGATGAGCCTGGGTACGATCGATACAAAAATTAATTGACTTTTTAAATGAAAGGTTTGACTCAGTGCCTAAGCAAGCTCGAATTTGTGTTGAAAAACAAATGTGCAGCACAAAAATGAAGCACCATTTGCGTCAATATATGCCCAATAAACCATACAAATGGGGTATAAAGTTATTCGTCTACTGCGGAGCAGGCGATAATAAGATATTACCTGGTTACCCTGATCTCGGTGCATCAGCCAACATAGTTGTGCGTTAGACAAAAACTGTTGAAGTTTTAATCACCATATCATATATTTTGATAACTTTTATACATCGCTGCCTTTATTAATTATCTCCATCCAATAACTGACTTGAGGTTTGACCTATTAAATCATTTTCCTGAATGGTTGGGTCGCGACAGTGAAAAAAGATGGTGCAAGCATTGCAAGACTTCGCAAACTCAGTGCATTTGCACAAAATGCAAACTGCATTTATGCTGTTCAGCTAACAAAAACTGTATTGCTGAGTACCATAATAAAAATTAAAATTATTTAAAGAAATAAAATGGAACAAAAATTAAAAAGATCAATTTATTTGGAAACTACTTTTTTACACTCAGAGCCCCAAGAGTGCCTTAAGGCACATATTTACATTTTCTCATCTTACAAGTAAACGAAAGCTTCTACAATTTTTTTGAGTTCATATTCAGCAGCCTCATTTCATTTAAGAATGAATTCGAATAAATTTCTTCTATTATTTTGGAAGTTAGTCTTACAGGGTTCAATTCTCCAAAAAAAATGCTGGTGGGAGATATTTTAGAATTAAATGTTAAGTTATAATTTATTTGAGTAAGATTTAAGATGTTGATGTCCAATTTGAATCTGAACCCTAAAATTAAGACTTCGAGCTCCTGGATTTATTTCGAAGGCAAAGTTACACAAAATTCTCTCATAAAACAATGACTTCGTTAGTATTGTTAAATTACTGCAAGTGGTTGGACTTATTGCAGAAGAATCATCACTGTATACAGAATTCCATATAGTATGGGAACTCCAATTATTAAACCGACATTTTTCCGTATTGGTTTGATTGTAAATAAGTAAAAGTAAAAAACAAAAAAGAAAAACAAGTTAAAACCTTTTTGGGAATTACAAATTTGGAAGTTTTTATTAATAATATTTGAACCATTTGGCACTGCCGAAGTTAGCTTTCTTGATATTTTTATTTTATTAATAATACCATAATTAGAACACGTTTACTAATTTTGAATCATACAGAAAAACAACGGGGGAAATAAGTGTTTGTTCTTTTGTTCTTAAAGCAATCGAAACTTAAGTCGATATTAACTGTAAAAAGTAGAGTTGATTTATAAAGACATACACCCTCAAAAATGAAATTTTTCTAATATGACGCAGCAGCAATTGTATGCTTTCTCGCTCATTCCTATTAGCAAAGAAAATGTATGCGCCTTAACTACAAAGAAGCGAATGCATGATCTGTGTTTATTGCATCAGCCATTGTTGATCGTGGCATTACAGTGCGAAATATTCAAGTGCATATCTCCAAAACGTATTATCCGATTTCAACGAAATTTGTTCAACCAATTCACATAAATTATATAAAAAATTGTACCTAAATGAATGATAAGTTTAATACATATTTAGTTATTCTATTTTGTGAAGGTCTGAAATGGGTGCAGAAACAATTTGAGATAAAATTCATATGCATAACAAAATGGATGTGTAACGTGTTACCTATGACTACTTTTCCTAGGCTTGGTGAAATAAATGGTAGAAGGTCGCACGCTCTATTATTCCGGCTTCTGGCTCGTTAGCTGGTTAGTGTGGTGGTCTTGCCCTCTACCATGTTAGCCTCTCTCCAAAAAATAAAAAAAGAAATTTGAGAAGAAAACAAAAGCGTGCAAGGGATAAACATATACCGGATTGATGAGAACATGCAAAACTCAATCAGAAAAGAATATAGTGACACAAAGCAGATGGTCAAGTCCTCTGATATTGCTGAAGTTTTACATCGCCCACCCTACCTTGGCTATTGCGGACCAAAAAAAAAAAGCAGATAAGTTTGCAATAGCCCCTTCACAAAGCATTCTATATGTCCTTGGTTTTCGGAATTCCAACAAGTGGTATTTAGTTAGCCTTTTGGTCTTAAGAACGCTGGTAGCATTTTCCAAAGGGCAATCGATGATGTCATAAGGGAACATATTGTGTAAATATATTACGATCTACGTAGATGACGTCATAGTTTTCTCAAAGAATGCGTGAGACCAAGTCAACCATATTGACACGATTCTTTAATGCCTAATCGAAACGAAGTCCGACCCCAGAAAAGTCAGGGCCATTTAAGAATACTCTGAACATGAAAACATATACAATGTTAGATCCTCCCTAGATTCTGCAAGCTACTACAGTCTTTATAAAGGACTTTGCAGCCATAGCTCGGCCATTAACAGATATTCTGAAAGGAGTGAATGGTTCGGTGACCGTGCATAGGTAAAAAAGATCACAGTCGATTTCCATAAAACCCAGCGCAACGCGTTTAAACGCCTGCGCAACGTTTTGGCGTCTGAAGAAGTAATTCTCATGTACCTCGATTTCAAAAAACCTTTTGACCTGACCACCGATGTCTCAGCAATCGGAATCGGTGCGGTACTATCTCAAGAGGGTAGACCAATTACCATGATTTCACGTGCCTTAAAAAAAGCCGATTTGAACTAAGCCACAAATGAAAGAGAATTGCTAGCAATTGTATGGGTGAATTGCAGAACTTTCTGTATGGCTCTAGAGAAATTAACATTTTCACGGACCACCAGTCGCTCACCATTGCAGTAGCAGACAAAAACACAAACGCGAAAATAAAGAGGTGGAAACCCTATACTGACCAACACAACGCTAAAGTTAGTTACAAACCTGGTTAAGAAAATTTTGTAGCCGATACATTATCCAGACAGAACCTCATTGCTCTACAAGACGTGCCTCAATCAGATGCTGAAACTATTCACAGCGACCTTCATTGACCTACACGGTCGAGGCCACAGACAAGCCCTTAAATTGCTTCAGAAATCAAATCATTATAGAATAAGCACGTTTTCCACTAAAACGCATTTTGTTCTTGTTTCGAAACAAAACCCGCCATCTGATCAATTTCACAGATAAAAATAATATATTGAAAACCCTTGAAGAGGTTGTAAATACGGAGCAGCTCAAGAGAATGCCAAACAAGTCCTCCGTGACTACTTGGGTTTGCACCCAAGCAAAGTATGATAGACATCCTAAAAAACAACTTGGTGAAACGCCTATTCCATGCTACACTGGCGAAATGCTCAATATAGACATATTCGCAACTGACAAAAAACAATTTTTTTACTTGCATTAACGAATTTTCCAAGTTATAAGAGGACACTTGTTGCAAATAGTAAACATGTTTTCTAACATTAAAACAATATATTGCGACAATGAACCCTCATTCAACTCAGAGACTATCAAGTCCATGTTGAAAAACCAATACAACATTAACATTCTAAACGCGCCTCCTCTTCACAGCTCGTCCAATGGACAAATGGAACGTTTTCACAACACCTTAGCCGAGATCACTAGATGTCCAAAAATAGACAAAAGTAGAAAGATGGACTAACTTCGGCCGTGCCGAAGTTCGTATACCCTTGCAGATTTTCTCTATATAATTCACCAGAAGCATTATTGTAAATTAAACATACCAAATTTACAAATTCAAAAGCATGAGGAAAAAAATTTTTCATACAAAATTTTTTTTGTACCGATTATTCCTATAGCAGCTATATGATATAGCCAACCGATTCTGATCAGACTTGGTTGAAGTATCAAGAAGCATATTAAACTCATAAATATCAAATTTCGTGGCATTCGGTTGAAAAACAACAGAGTTATTGAGGATAAGCCTTATTCATGACCGATCGGTCCTATGGGAGCTATATGATATAGTAGTCCGATTCAGATCAAACTTGGTTGAAGTATCAAGAAGTATATTAAACTAATAAATATCATATTTCGTGGCATTCGGTTGAAAAACAACAGTTATTGAGGATAAACCTTATTTATGACTGATCGTTCCTATGGGAGCTATATGATATAGTCGTCCGATCGGGATGATTCCGAGATATACAATGCCTGCAGCAAAAAGGAGCCTATGCTGAAAATTTCAGTTCTGTAGCTCTTATGGTCTCGGAGGAGAAGCTGTTGATCCAGACAGACGGACAGACGGACAGACGGACATGGTCATATCGACTCGGCTATTCATGCTGATCAAGAATATATATACTTTATATAGTCGGAGATGCTTCCTTCTGTGCGTTGCAAACTTCTGACCAAAATTAATATACCCTCTACAAGGGTATAAAAATCGATGACACAATTGAACTTGTCCTGAGGGCAACAGTAGAATACAATAAAACGTTACATTCAGTTACTCGTGAAAGACCAATCGAAGTTCTTCACGCAGGGTCAGAAGAGCGCCGTTTGGTTATCAGCTCTAGTCTAGCAAAAGCACAACAAAATATCAAGGAAAGATGTAATGTAAACGGGTAAAACCGCGTACTTGAAGTAGAAGAAGTATTTCTCAAAAAAAACAAGTAACCTCTTGTTGGAAATAAGTTATAGCCTCTTTGCTCCGGACAGGAAATACAAGCAGACTTAGAAACGTCAGTTTTAATTAAGGGGAGAGTGGTCCACAAGGCTGAATGCGAAAGAGAGACCTTTGCAGTCTCAGAATGTATCCAGACGACACACAATAGCTTTTGCGAACGATCACGACGCGTGACTTGTTCGAGTTCACTCCATCCAGGAAACACGGCCCAATGTCACACTCAGCCTAATCATCTGAAGGAGACAATGCTCATCGATGACGGTGTAATTATTATCAACGGGGTAACTGCCCGTGTCCGCACACGCGATGGTCTGGAAATACTCGTAGAGGGAACCCACCTAGTAACATTTGAACCATCAATGGAACCGAAATTGTAAACGCACGAAGATCAATAGAAAAATTGGCTGGCCATGACCCGGCACTGAGTATTCCATTACTACACCGTATAAGCAACGAAAACAAAACATAAATTCCATAGCAACTAAGTAGCATTAAGTAAACAATGCTGAAACGCTAAATTGTGCTCTGCAGTAAGCAGTGTAATCTGACACTTCATATACTGAAGTGCTGAGCCGCTTAGAATGCTGAGTCGGCGTGCCGACTGTGGCTGGGTGGCGTGATACATTCGCTTTATAGGGTAAAATCATTTTTTGCCTTTGCCTTTAAATTTAGTTTTTTTGAATAAAGAAGACATTACTTGTCCAATAATATATGCTCCGGCCCAAGCCGTTATTTACTTGAACTTAATTGAACATATTGCTGAGCCGCACGGCCAGTAATCTCAAGGAGACGTAGTCAAGTCTCCTAACATAATCTTCTTCATAATAACTCTTGCTAAGGCATTACAATAATCCATCTACCTTGTGGACCACCTGATCCTACTAAGGAGTAACAAATAGTTCATCTACCTCATGGACCACCGCAGGATACACCAATTAGATAACGATCTACCTTGAGGACCACCGCGGGACTATCAAATCAAAATAATTTACATATATGCGAACACGTGCTGAGAAAACTACAGGCAGAGTGCGAAAAAGAAAGAGACAGAAAACTATTTTTATTGTGTTGTTGTTTTCTTAAATTCGTACGAAATTTTAGAGAGCAAGAAGCTTGTGTGAGAGTCAATTATTGCCTGGTAATTTTTTTTAAGACATGACTGTATTTAAGCTCAGAATTAAGCTCAGAACTAAGCTCACAATTAAGAATAGAGTTAAACTCAGCTTTAAACTCAAAAGCCAAGCTTCAAGATAAGCTACTCTCCCACGCAATTGAGTGCATTGCTTATAAGTGACTTTTCAGTGCATTAAAAACCAAGAGACAGATCAGTAGTGTGTTTAACACGTATAATTAAAATTAAAAGTAACCACATGCAAACGATATGTTCTCAGACCACGAGGTCTGCATCCTAATCTAAAGTTTATGCATATTAAATAACACCATCGGGTCATCATGTTTAGTAAATATTTAGTCGGAATGCCGCAGACTTTTGTTGGCTAAATTATTTTTATCAAATTGTGCCATTTTTCCAAACTGGCCCATTGATGTTAAGCACCCGAAAAGGTATTTGACTATGAAATAATTAGGCTGTCTTACTATAGTCATGCTATTTTACCTCCCTCTAGTTAAATGTCTATGAAAATCAAGCTCAAAAGGATGGCCAAATAAATACCAGGAAACTGTCCCCTTCAAGTGGTGCCACAGCAATGACGTCACCAACACACGTGTGTTGAGACGTAGCTGTTTGCATGGTCAATTGTTATTATATTATAATAAAATTGATAAAAAGTCATTGGACAAACATATCAACTCCAAGAAACTATGAAGTTTCATAACAAAGGATTCGGAAACCGCTTGATGCAGCAAACCGATTTCCTATACTGGGAGGTTATCTACTCTTCACCTATATAATGCAACTCACTTTCTCGATCTGGATAATAATGTTATTGGGAAATACTTTCTCTCCGGTTCCTCTGATTCCTATTAAATTCAGTCTCCTGTCTACAATTCTGGAAGATTTTAATGGAGTCAAATTGTTCTTTTTGTTCTTTTTTCCTTTTAATTTGCTGAGAACATTAATTCTTATAAATACTTTTCCATAATTATAGTTATGCGTGCAGTTTATCACCTTTAAATTTCACATAAAAATCATTTATATAGGGAATCCAAAAGCTCATCATACGTCATCAGGCCTGCTGACATCGCTGGACTTTGGTTATAAGTACGGCATAACCGCAATCTTCATTATAAAAAAAAATTGTTTGTTTGAAGTTAAAAAGGTAACAATGTACCCTCAACTGGTGATAGCTGTTCTCAAACTGTATTAATCCATATAAAACTTAATTATGGTAATTGAAAGTTATGTTGAAAGTAAATCGAATATCATTACCTAGTTCTTTTAAAGATATGACAGACTAGGTCGATTCCAATAATTTAGTATTGTTAACTTTTCTATATAAAGTTCCATTCCGGAATAGTACCATACATAGTTAGAAATGTATTTATTTCTTTTTTTTCGAGAATGGTTATATTAATAATTAATTATTTTATAAGTGACATTGAATTTCTTTATCATGAAGATAACTTATTGAAACATTGTATAAATAAATTACTTTTTGTAATGGAGTAATATCGATCATCATTCCTTAAGGAGGATGCAAGTGTAATCTGAATGACGTAAATATCGTTTGGGATTTTCCAGAGTTTTTAAGCGCTGCAAGGAAAATCATGGTAAGGCGGGTAGAGAGCGAGTTACCACCCCATACCTCACACCCCCGCCAAAACCGCCTCGTGCATTGTGCTAGTTACCCCGCACAGCACACACCCACACGCGGAATATTCGAAGGAATTCTGCAATCGACCGGTCTGCGAGGCATCCGGCCGATTGCAGCATCAGCACTTCTTTCCACACAAACATCCAAGTTCAGCGACCACACAAACTATAGTCGTAAGCACTTTTGTAATTTCATTACCCAACAGGGAACCACAAATTATATTTCTCAAATAAAGTAAGATTCACTTTTGTATTTGCACCAGAAGAAGAAGGTTGTATTTATCAATATAAAAAGGCATTAAAAGGCATTTATAAATATAAATATCAAAGAAGCTAACTTCGGCCGTGCCGAAGTTTGTATACCCTTGCAGATTAATTGATTACTTTCTCTTTTAAAAATTGGAAATATAAAATTTAAAAAAAATTTGAACCAAAAAAAGAATCAGTAAGAAAAAATTCGAGTTTGCCAACGGCCGGAGTTGAACCTCCGCTCACGTCACTTCTAGAACCGATCTCTACCTATTGCGCTACCAAACTTAAAATTCACGGCCTCGCTATTTCGGTATACATTGCAAGCGTCCAGCTTCTCGCTCTCTAAATTTTCTGACGAATTCTAGAAAACAACAACACAATACAAAAATTGTTTTCTGTCTCTTTCTGTTTCGCACTCAGCTTGTAGTTTTTTCAAGCACGTGTTCGCATATATGTATGTATGTATGTTCGTATGTTTCCATGTATGTTGTTTGTGTACGCATATATAAAAGCAAATATAAACGTATTTAATTGGCTGCATATGCATACATACTGATGCTGATGGGGATTGATTCATTGATTTTATTGATTTATGTCGGTGTTTATTATCCGATCTGATTCAAACTTACTGATATGATGTAAAAGTATAATTCTTATCTGATCACCAAATTTGGTTGAGATATCTTAAAAAACAAAAAAGTTTTTTCCACAAAAACATACTTTTTCTGATGGGGGTTGATTATTGATTTTATTGATTTATGTCGGTGTTTATTATCCGATCTGAATCAAACTTGCTGGTAAGGTGTAAAAGTAGAATTGTCATCTATGTGCCAAATTTGGTTGAGATATCTCAAAAAACAAGTTTTTCTCACAAGAACTGTTTTTAACAACACAAATTTTAATCGAGGTACCTCTGATCTTTCCTATTTTTCTATAACTTATAGTTATCCGATCCTACCAATTCTCGAACTTAATTTAGATAAATCATCAATGAAGAGAATGATATGACTTTTATCCACGTAGCTCAAAATTTAAGTTCGAAAAAGCGCGAAGAAACAGACAGACGGACAGACGGACATGGTCATATCGGCTCGGCTTTCGATGCTGATCAAGAATATATATACTTTATGGGGTCGGAAACGATTATTTCTATGCGTTACAAATATCTGACCAATTTTATTATACCCTCTGCAAGGGTATAAAAACACATATACATATATATACATATATATATATATCCAAGTATATATATATGTATACACTAAGAAGTCAAGGATATCGGAGGGCCACACCTGAATATACACCGCCCTGACTCCCAGCGGGAACTGGCGCAGCTGGTACTAGACAAGGATGAAGATTCACCTTTATATATTAGTATTACTGTAAGTAGGAAAAACAGTGTTAAAATGGAAAAGGAAAGTGTGGAAAAAAAATTGAAAAGAGAAAATTATATCCACAAAAGTAGTATATGACAAAGAAAATCAAATGAAATGTATAAATGTGCAAACTAAGTAAAATAATAAGTGAAACCAAATTAATGCATACATGCGTATAGACACATCACTGTGTCACAAATGCATATAAAAAAAAAAAAAAAAAAAACATCACACACATATGTATAGACATACACATATGCATACTAATACATACATGCGCAGAATCAATCGCTGATCACTGTGTCATAAGTGTATAAAAAAAAATAATAATAAATTAATATATACAAAAAGAAAATATATATAAACACATACATGCATACACATATGCATACTAATACATACATGCGCAGAATCAATCGCTGATCACTGTGTCATAAGTGTATAAAAAAAAAAATAATAATAATAAAAAAATATATGCAAAAAGAAAATATATATATAAACACATACATGCATACACATATGCATACTAATACATACATGCGCAGAATAAATTGCTGATAACTCTGCAATGAATGTATATATATAAAAAAAAAAGAAAAAAAAGAGAAGAACACGATAATAACAAAATTTTTAGGTGGCACAGAATCAATCGCTGACCACTGTGCCATAAGCTTATACGTTTATACATTTCTACAAACAAAGAAAAACAAGAAGAAAATAAAAAAAAAGGAAAAACAACAGACAGACGGACAGACGGACATAGTTATATCGACTCGGCTATTCATGCTGATCAAGAATATATATACTTTATATAGTCGGAGATGCTTCCTTCTGTGCGTTGCAAACTTCTGACCAAAATTAATATACCCTCTGCAAGGGTATAATAACAAAAAGGGATAATCAAGGTCAAAAACTAACATCTCGTGGTACAATTTTTTACAACATTTATATTTATATAATTATACACACACACACACACACACACAAATTTTATAAAAAAGTTCTTTTGAAAAAATCAAATAGAAAGAAATAGAAACCAAACTCAAGAAGTTATTGTCAAACCGATTTTTCTACTCTAAATGTCAAAGAAATTAGCAGCAAAAACTAGGTCTCGATTAGGACGATTAACCTCCTCTCCTCAAGCAAACCGTATAATGGACTCGGGTAACGCCTCAGGGTCACTAACGCCGACGATTAGCAGACCGCCCCCTACCCCGAGAACTAGTAACCTAATTGTAGTAGGAGGGCTTAGTATAACGGACATGTTAGTTTTCGTAAAAGAGCTACCTACGTTCGAGGGTGTAGCAGGGACACTAGACAATTTCATTACTAGTGTGGAGGAAATAATCATGATAGTTAGGGGTGCCGACCAAACCCCCTTCGGACTGTTATTACTTAGAGTAATAAGAAACAAAATTACAGGAAAAGCTAATGAGGCCCTCAACTTAGCAGGGATTAAACTAATCTGGGATGAAATCAAGGCAAATCTAAACAGATTATATACTAGTAAGAAAAGCGAGGTTATTCTACTCAACGAAATCCAGTCCCCACCCCAAAACTTACCACTCGGGAAACTGTACTATGGATTAGTAAAACTCCGTGGAGAATTACTATCCCTCCTGACCAATAACGGTCAGACGCTCAGTGCAGTTGCAGCAAAGAAACAGCTATATAATGACATTTGCCTGAACACATTCTTGATCAACCTTAGGGAGCCTCTTAAGACATTAATAAGATCAAAAGATCCTGTCTCGATAGAAGAGGCATACGAACGCTGTCGCAAAGAGCAGTCTTTTTACTACCAAAACCCCAATAATTCACAATTCAGAGGGAATCAGGCACGGCCCAACAGCCGTAATATCCCCTACAGAAACCAATATCTACAACCAAGAAACTACAACCAGCAGAATACCCAAACTCGTGCAGGAAACCACAACCCATTCAAATTTAATAACGCCAGGAATAATAATTCAAATGGTGCCTCTACTTCACACCAACTTTTCAATATTGACGAAACTCAAAATTTTCGTCCAAAACGCCTCAACCAACCAATCGGATACCTAAATAATATCCGTCACGGGTCAACACTCCCGTTTGTATTTTTAACGTCCCAAGAAAATACAAAACTCAAATATCTGTTAGACACAGGAGCAACCCACTCCCTTATTGACCCTGATATCGTCCCTCTTAATCAAAGAGAAAATTTAAAGATACCTGTAACAATAGTTATTACAGTACTTAACAGCCATTCAATATTACAAAAAGTCTCACTCCCATTCTTTAAGGAATTTAAAGAACAAGGGATAATACAATTTCTACTTTTAAATTCCACTCTAGCTTCGATGGCCTCATTGGAATAGACATCTTATCCAAAGTAAAAGCACAAATAGATCTAGGAGAGTTACGGTTGGGAACTCCCAACGCGACAATAGCAATTTTAACACAGAAAAATGCGACAACAACAGTCTATACAGTAGCTGCATACACTAGATGCCTTTTTGAACTACCAGTAGACCTACAACAGGGTGACTTCTTCTGCAATACAACAGCAATTAATGACAACTTGTTAATTTCTGAAGGTCTCTATAGTTCAGTAAACGGCATCAAATGCCTGGAAGTAATAAATACCTTACAAGACGATCAGGAAATATTCCTAGAACACCCCTTGCAAGTGACCCCATACAGTACACAGGACACTATAGAACTATACTCAATACAGGGCGAACCTCACGATCAAGATATTAGGACTATAAAACCACCCAACATAATGACAGAACATTTAAATGTCGAAGAAAGGAAGGGACTCTTACACATCTGCAAACAGTTCGCAGGCCTTTTCTATAATAAAGAGGACCCACTTACTTTCTCCAATGAAGTAAAACACACAATAAATACTCATAAAAGTGACCCCATATTTGTCAAGTCATATAGATACCCATTTATACACAAACAGGAAGTAAGAGATCAGATAAACAAAATGCTCGAACAAAACATCATTGGTCTAATTATTTCCCATGGAGTGCTCCCGTCTGGGTTGTACCAAAAAAGTCCGACCCTTCAGAAGACAAAAAGTGGAGGTTAGTCATAGACTATAGGAAACTAAACGACAAAACAGTATCCGACCGCTATCCTATCCCGAACATAAATGACGTACTTGACCAAATTGGCAAAACAAAGTACTTTTTCACATTAGACTTGGCCAGTGGATTTCACCAAATCCAAATGAACGAAGCAGATATTCAAAAAACCGCATTTTCCGTAGAGAACGGACACTATGAATTCATCCGAATGCCTTTCGGCCTTAAAAACGCCCCCGCCACATTCCAGAGGGTCATGGATAATATATTACGTGACCTCATTGGCAACATCTGTCTGGTATATTTGGACGATATAATAATATTCTCACCATCCTTGCAGAAACATCTAATAAACATTAAAAGTATATTCAAAAGATTACAATGGGCAAACTTTAAAATCCAATTGTCAAAATCAAACTTCTTAAGAAAAGAGATTGACTTCTTGGGACATCTGGTCAACCAAGAGGGCGTTAAGCCAAACCCAAACAAAATACAAGCTATCAAAGAATTCCCCTGCCCTAAAAATAGGAGAGATATTAAATCTTTTCTCGGACTACTAGGGTACTACCGGAAATTTATAAGAGACTTTGCACGAATCACTAAACCACTGACAAGGCAACTTAAAGGAAAAAAACATATAACAATTGATGAAGAATTCACAAAAACATTTCAATTCTGTAAAACCCTACTCTGCAATGACCCGATACTTATATTCCCTGATTTCACAAAAAACTTCTTTTTAACAACGGACGCCAGCAACCTCGGGGCAGTCCTATCACAAGGAACTTTAGGTACAGACAAACCAATATCCTTTGCCAGCAGAACACTTTCGGATGCCGAAATTAACTACGGAACCTTAGAGAAGGAAATGCTAGCCATTATATGGGCGATAAAAACCTTTAGACCATACTTGTTTGGCAGGAAGTTTACGATAATTACTGATCACAAACCACTAACATGGTTAATGAGTTTTAAGGAACCAAATTCAAAAAGAGTCCGATGGAGACTCCAGCTGTTGGAGTACGATTACGATATTGTCTATAAAAAAGGCTCACAAAACGTAATCGCCGACGCTCTCAGCAGAGTCGATACAAGCCCAAATGCTAGCATTAACATAAATGACACCCCGACTCTACAGACAATAAGTAACAACACAACTATTCCTATTTCAGACAAAACAGTGAATGAATTTGCTTTACAAATAGTCCTCCAAACGGGAATAACATCCCATATCGAAACGCCAGTACCCTTCAAGAACAAATTAAGACGCGTCATTACAAAACCAACATTCGACCAACAAACCGTAACAGACATTCTAAAAAAAGTAATAAAACCTAATAAAGTGTGTGCAATCTTCGCACCAAACGACATATTTCAAACAATACAGGAAGCATATTCTAGACACTTCGCATACTTACCAACATACAAACTAATAAGATGCGTAACCTTAGTAACCGATATCCCCGACCCCAAAAATCAGGAAGAAACTATAACCAAATACCACATAGATAACAACCATCGAGGCACAGATGAAACACTGTTGCATTTAAAAAGACAAGTCTACTTTCCACAAATTAAAGGCAGGATAGGTCAGATAATTCAAAATTGTGAGACGTGCAAAACACTCAAATACGACAGACACCCCCCGAAAATCAATTTTGAAATTTCAGAAACACCAAATCAACCTATGGACATAATCCATATAGACGTGTATACAATTCATGCCAAAGTTCACCTAACGCGCAATTGATAAATTTTCAAAATTCACATCCGCATATGTCCTACCAAACAGGAACTGCATTAATGTTCTAAAATCTCTAAAAAATTTTATGAGCCTACACGGTATCCCTAAGAAAATTGTGTACGACCAGGGAGCAGAATTTTCAAGTCCTATGTTCAAAGAATTCTGTGAACAATACAACATAGTTACACATTGCACATCCTTCCAACAATCGACAAGTAACTCCCCTATAGAAAGAGTGCATTCAACATTAACGGAAGCATTTAGAATTATACTACACAAAAGAAAAGAAAAAGTGCGTCTAACGGTTAGACACGATAGAAGTGAAACCTTCCGTAAAACAAACAGAGAGAATGAGACGAAAGCAGCATTAGGAGCGGGATAATTATAGGTTCATTATAATATTGCTATAAAGGTCATATTTTATTTTCTTCATTTTATTATTATTCATCCTCAATGTTTTCAATTTCAACAAATGATACGAGTGGCTTATGATAGCTAAAATATGATACAAATGCTTTGGTTTCGATGTTGTCAACATATCTTTGAAATACCGCGTCAATTGTTGTTTTTGATCGTGTTGTTGATTCAGTGCGATTGTTACACATTTTTAAACTGAATGTTGTATTGAGAAAGTCAATTAAAGGAACCGCTGTGTCCAATGCAAAATTTACGTTAAAATCGCCACTTAAAATCATTGGAACTTTATCGTAATCTTTTCTAAGTATCCGCGATACTTCTGGTGTATACTTTATTAAATTTTCATGAATGAATTCCGTGATGCTATTTATTGATTGATTCGGTGAAATATAAATTGCCACAATTAAAACTGTTTTTCCATTGCTCAATCTGGTTTCGCATGCACATATTTCTCCCACTTTAGAGAGCTGAACAGACAGTGATTCTAGTTGCTTTGCATTCATATCTATCTGTGGAGTTACAATACGAGCACCGTCATTTTGATTGTGGTATATTGCAACACCGCCTGCTCTCGTTTGTGGTCTTTTAAATTGAACTACAATATCAAAATTGGGAATGTCAAAAATGGTTTCATTATCCAACCAAGTCTCGGAAAGAATTAGAAAATTTGACGATGTTGCTACTTTGTCTAACTGCAGATCGTGTACATGAGCGCGCAAACTTTGGCAATTAAATGTAAATAATGACAACCCTTCCCTAGGTGTTATAAAATCACTTAATAACGTTCCAATTGTTTCAAGTCGATTGAGATGTAGCCTTTGAAATTCAGCTTGCAACTCAATTGTAGATACTGTTCCTCTTCGGCCATGAAATATATATATATATGTATACAAAAGCGTACTTATGTATACATATGTATATGCATGCACACTTGCCGGCCTAAAATGTACATACATACAAATACATATGTGTGTACGCATGCGTTTAAATTAAATTATGCCGGCGTCGACAAGCAAAGACCAGCCGACGGTGCCCGAACTATCCAATATCGTCGCCGAAACACTTCGGCTACCGAAAAGAATTGAGCAAACACAAATAAGGAACGCTATATAACTCTGTTCTATCTCATTCTCTCGCAGGCTATAAGATCTATATGTATGTCTCTTTTTAGTGTCGCTTTTTCGTTTCATCGAGTCTCAAATCACTCCCAACGATTCTAAAGAAGTTTTCACTTCAAAAAGTTTAACCCTTGATCATGAAGAGATACTATCAGAAACACTAATTACTTACAATAATGCTATCCATTCAAGTACAAAATATACACTATTCGAGCTTTTTAGCGGTAGAACTCATATATTCAACCAAACAATGACCCCCAATAACAAACACGACTTCCTAAATGAATTAAACACATTCCGCACAAATCTTTATACGGAGGTTAGAGAACAACTTCAGAAAACGAAGGAAGATAGAATAGAGAAGTTAAATAAAGATCGGAATCCACCACAAACACTACCGCCAGATGAGGTTATCTTTAGGAAAGAGAACAGGAGGAATAAAAGAGGAGTATAAGAACTGCACAGATAAAATAAAATTAACAATTAGGCAACTAAAGGCAAATGAAATGTTTAAACCATCCTTAGGACTGTTAGATGAGAAATTACAACAACTCCAGAGGAAAATAATGACCCTCCTTCCACACGACAGAAAGAAACGGGGACTTGTAAACGGATTAGGCAGTGTAATAAAAGTCATTACGGGAAACATGGATGACGAAGATTCAAAACAAATTTACGAACAGCTAAGACAGATAAAAAAGAAAACTGAGTCCTTTTCATCAGAAGTGAATGACCAAATAAATTTTAATAACGAAATACTGATCCGGTTCAAAAACATAACGGATCATATTAACAAAGAACAATCATTAATTAATGACTTCTTGAGTATGTCGCAAAATAGTACTGCGAAAAATTTTGAAGAGGAAGACAAAAAATTTTTAACATTACAATAAAGTAAACTATAATATAGATGTGTTATCAGAGCACATAGAAAGAATAACGGAAAGCCTAATTTTTGCAAAAATAAATATAATTCCAAAATTAATCTTGAACACAAAAGAAGTTGAGTACTTGAAAACAATTTCCCGCAAACAAAAAATAGACTTAGACTTAGAAGAACATATATACAGTTTATTCAGATTAAGATCACTCTGCCACGAGGACAAAATAATATTTAATTTAAAAATTCCCATTTTTGAAGAAAATCTATATAACCTTGAAAGAATAATACCATTACCTATAAATACCACGAAGTTTATTATAGCACCAAATTTTATTGCACAAAATAACGACACCATATTATACTCCCCCCCATCCAGAAGATAATCCAAAATAAAACAATCGAAGTACTGAGCCTAAAGAGAATTCACCTAGACGTGATCCAGATGAACACCAATCTTCTGCATAACAACAGAATAGTGGAACAACACATGTTCAGCCTCTATACAATTTTCGGATGCCTACTAATAGCCATTTTCCTCGTTTGGAAGCTACGCAAACGGGACATTTCTTATTACCCACAACCACACTTACCATCAACCATATAAATGCCTTTTAATGCCTTTTTATACCCTGTACCCATAGGGTTCAAGGGTATATTAAAGTCGCTAAAATGTATGTAACAGGCAGAAGGAAAATTTTCCGACCCCATAAAGTATATATATTCTTGATTAGCGTCAACAGCCGAGTCGATATGACCATGTCCGTCTGTCCGTCTGTCCGTCCGTCCTTATGAACACCTAGATCTCAGAGACTATAAGAGCTAGGGCAACCAAACTTGGTGTCAACATCCGTCTAGTCCATACGCAGATCAAGTTTGTTTCAAATTTTTGCCACGCCCACTTCCACCCTTGCAAATTAGAAAAAACTATAACTTGAGTTCTATTAGAGCTATCTTTTTGGCAGACTCTATTATAAAACCGAAATCGGTCAATAAATATCGGAGATAATACATATATATGTTTTTTACTGAAATTCTATGGGCAGCAGCAGCTGAAATGTGTGAGCGAGATAGCATGTGCACGTTGCGTTCATTTGTACCGAATGACGCATTAGTTTCGTTCACTGAGATGAGTGAGCGAGAAAGCATGAATTTGGTGTTTCGGCTCGCTAGGAGAATTTTGTAAAATAATTTATATTCAATTAATGGGGATTTGGATGGAGTTTATAAAATATATTTCTTATTGGTACAGGGTATACTCCAAGTCGGCAGGGACGACTTGCTTACTTCATTTAAATTTTATATTTCCAATGTTTAAAAAATTTTGATGCCGATATGACGAAGAAAGTAAATAATTAATCTGCAAGGATATACAAACTTAGACACGGCCGAAGTTAGCTTCTTTGATATTTTTCAATTAAAATTTATAGTTACCAAATAAATGCGTTGCAAATTTCTTCCCATATTAAATATACCTTTTCCAAGATTAGAATACATTTTATCAAACTTTATTTAATAATAGTACATTACAGTTTTTCTTAACATATTCTGTAGTTAAATACATACATATGTAAAATTGTAATAGTAAGTAATGCTATTTATTTATTTTATTTTCTTTATTGTCCTGTATTTCATTTCAGGGTATTTGTTTTCTATATATTTTATACAAAAAAAATTATAATGACATGTTTAGCTCTGAATTTTTTTAATGTATAATAAGGTATAAATTCGTCATACAATTTTTGAAAATTTGATATATTTAAGTTTTCACGTGTGTTAAGCAAATGTAAAAATATTTCAAATACATACATAAGTTAGTTCTGTTACAATTTTATTGTTAAATTCTCCAAAGAAATGCTGGTGGGAAATATTTTAGAATTAAATGTTAAGTTATAATTTATTTGAGTAAGATTTCAGATGTTGAGAAAGCGAATGGAAGTTTTCCAGCTTCCAATTTGAATCTGAACCCTAAAATCCTTCGAGCTCCTGGATTTATTTCGAAGGCAAAGTTACACAAAATTCTCTCATAAAACAATGACTTCGTTAGTATTGTTAAATTACTGCAAGTAGTTGGACTTATTGCAGAAGTATCATCACTGTATACAGAATTCCATATAGTATTGGAACTCCAATTATTAAACCGACATTTTTCCGTATTGGGTTGATTGTAAATAAGTAAAAGTAAAAAACAAAAAAGAAAAACAAGTTAAAAACTTTTTCAGAATTTACAAATTTGGAAGTTTATATTAATAATTTTTGAATCATTTAGCACTGCCGAAGTTAGAATACGTTTACTAATTTCGAACCATACAGAAAAGCAACGGGGGAAATAAGTAATTGTAATTAAATCTCTTTTGTTCTTAAAGCAATGGAAACTTATGTCGATATTAACTGTACCAAGTAGAGTTGATTTATAAAGTCATACACCCTCGATAATGAAATTTTTCAAACATGATGCAGCAGCAATTGCATGCGTTCTCGCTCTTTCCTATTAGCAAAGAAGCGAATGCATGCTCTGTCTTTATTGCATCAGCTATTGTTGAACATTCAAGTGTATATCTCCGAAACGTATTATCCGATTTCAACGAAATTTGTTCAACAAGTTTTTATGAATTATATAAAAAATTGTACCTAATGATGATGATAAGTTTAATATGTATTTAGTTATTATATTTTGTGAAGGTCGGAAATGGGTGCAAAAACAATTTGAGATAAAATTCATATGAGTAACAAAATGGATGCTTACATCAAATTTGATAGCTCGAGCTAATGTCTAAAATTCAGGTTTCATACGGCCAGACTAATATGTTCAAATCGACTCGACTGATTCTGATCAAGAATATTTATTCTTTGTGGAATCGGAACAACGGTCTTCATATTATCAAAGCCCCGATCTGGCCGACCAAGGATAACTTGGAGTTAAGCAACAGTACTTGCATAACAATTGTTTTTGTAAATAAGGAAAAAAAAGCTACAGAAAGCGAAGATTGTTTTGTGAGGAAGGTAGTTCAACTATGGTCAATCGCCACCTCCAGTACTAGAGGGATATTATAGGCATATAATATATGCTCGTAGGAAGCCATACACATCAATAGAAAAAAGCGTATTGACTTCGCCAATGAACAGATTCCGGGTAATTGAATGCCTAGGCAGAAGTTTTAAGGCATAAAGGTTATCCTACAAAATATAGAGATTTGTCGTCTGTCCGTCTGTCTGGATGAACAGCTTCTCTTCCGAGACTCCTATGGCTACAAACCCTGAAACTTTGAACATAGACTTATTTTTGCTGAAGGCATTGTATATCTCAAAATTTTTGCGTTCGGAATGTATCGTATAGCTCACACACGATCGATCGATCATAAAAACGGTCTAAATTCAATAAATCTTTTGTTTTTAAGCGAATGCCTCCAAATTTAATATTTGTAAGTTTTTAATAATCTTCAACATTATATTACGGAACTGTAGTTGCTATTTTTCAAATCCTTTCGTGATTGTACATATCTCAACGATGCAATAAATGGATCCAAAGGGTCTGCTTTCTTAAAAAGGTCTTCATTTTGACTTACGCGAAAAGTTTTGAATGTATAAATGTATCTTTACACTATTATCATTTTTGAAGGCCTCCACACTTCCAGCTTGTAAACTGACTGAAAGCTCAAGCTGAGATAGTTACTTGCACATGTACAAGTGCAATTCTACCTGCCCTTCTACCCCGTTCTCCAAAAATCATGTGCATGACTTTGTATGCTAGTATAGACCTTATGGAAAAGTACAAGCTTTCGAGATCAAGAGCATATATATATGACAAAGGCGATCATTTTCGTCTCTGATTGAGTCAAACATGGTACTCAAATATTTGTAAGTCTTTATTATAGTGTATAATTAAATACAAACAATGGGGTGCTGGAGTCAACTAAGTTAAAGTCATTTCTTTAAATTATGTCATCTAGACATGAAATATATTGACCAAATCGAAGTTCAAATAACCCGTAGTTACTATTAAATACTATTTTTTTAAAACTTTAGTGCTGGGTTTAGGGCAAACGGAGATAGCTTTAGCAGGCATGAAAAGCAACCACCTTCACCTCAATGTGTGCTAAAGCTCCCTTCTAAAGTGTCTGATAAATTCAAATCTCAATATATATAGTGGAGCTTCTACATTCATCAAGGAATCCTGGAATTTAACCAGTACTTGCTAAGCATTTTTTACAACTACAGGTTGACCGTTCCATTGGCGTCCTTCTCCTATTTTTCGTGGATTTACACACTCTTACGTATATTTGCTTTTGAAACGACCACTACACTAAATTAAGGTCATGTTGTGTGTAGAATGGCTAAATTCCTTTGTGGCCCTAGTATTCTCTACAACTTACAATTGCGATACTATTGAAAATGCCAAATGAACGACTTTTTTGTGTAAGTTTCTAGACTAAATAATATTGTTCATAGGCATGTACACGACAAAAAGCATATCCGACTATATGGAATACACATATTCTTGATCAGCATGAATAGACGAGACGATGTAACCCTGTCCGTCTGTCCGAATGTCCGTATGTCCTTCTGTCCTTCTGTTCGTCTGTCTGGATCAACAGCGTCTCCTACGAGACCATTACAGCCGAATCGATAAAGCCATGTCCGTTTGTCACGTTTCTTCTATTCTTTTAGACCTTACATTTTAAGCAACGGGAATAAAATTCATAGGGTTCTAATTATTAAGCGAATATTTAAGTTTAAGAATTGGTCGACTGTGACAACAATGAGGTACAGAAAAACAGAAAAGATCAGAGGTACCTCGGTCAAAATTTATTTGATTTTAATTTTCAGCTATCTCGAAATTTGGTAACACATAATAGTTCCCATTTTATATCATACCAGTAAGTTTTAAGCAGATCGGATAATAAATATGTAGGGCAGAGTGCCCAGCTGTGGGCCGGGGTCCAGATGCGGGCCACCCAATTTTTTCGAGCATGCTTTTGAATTGTGGGCTCAAATTTCTGTCATGGGTTTCTATCATTGTTAGGTACTTTTTTCAATGATATCCGTCTAAATAGATATAGCGCGTACATCTATACTAGCCATCGAGTTCAAAATCAGAAAATAAAGTTTTTTTTTTTTGTTTTTAAATTGAAAATTTTTTATGAAAAACGAGTTTTTAAATCTGATGCAATTTATTAAAAAATAGTTTATTCTTTATATTTTGTCATCCAAAATTTAATTCCGCAGAAAAGTGCCGTACACAAGATATTTGAGGCTTTTTTGAAAATGCTATAGTGGCCCAGTTGCCGGCCACACTAGGGGCCCCCATGTGGGCCAACCTGTTTTTTGCTTATGAAGCATTTTGGATCACATGGAATGAAGCAATCAGTGCTAGCGGACTTTCAATTCCCCGGTTTTTTATCCGCGCAAAAATATGCATTCTTGCTTTTTGGAGAACGTTTTGGATGGAACTGTCGGATTTGCTAATCAATCTGGTTGAATGACTCAGAATGTTTTAATTCAATAGTTATATGCACCATTTCATTCGATATACAAAGCCTTCGAGAAATCGGCCTGTCCTTCTGCTTTTGTACAACCATAGTTCTCATTTGTCTATAGAAGCTACGGTGTTCACATTCTCTCGCCATAAACTGCAGCCACTTGACAATGTTGTTGGAATATAATGGACAATAATGTTGGAAACCTTAAAAAGTGTTGGTTTTAACTGCCTTTTGTCTTCTTTTTTTTTTACTTTTCATAGGTTTTACAAATCCAACATATTCAATCAGGCTGACTTCGTTTCAACCGTTGAACAAAATGTGCAGGAAGTTTGCGTGGAACGTGATGTTTTAGACGATTCCCCTTAAATTGTTTGTTTATTTTTATTGTAAAGAGTCTATCAAATATAAATAAACAAATAATTTAACAATTTTTGGGGGTTTTTCCAGGTGGCCCACATCTGGACCCCTTTTTTTTTGACAAGAAAAGTGACTTTCCAAAAAGCGTTATAAAAATTGTTGGGTTATAAATAGCACTATACTTTCTTAGGGAAAAAGTTGCGCAATTGAGCTACCTTTCGAACGATATATTCAATTCCACATTTGAGCAAGCCGTCTATATTTTATAGATGCGTAACAAAACCCGGCCCACAACCGGGCACTCTCCCCTACCTATATAAATCAATAAATTTACCCTTAGAAACAGCATGTTAATTCAGTCAATTCCCAAGGCTTATACATACATATATGTATACCCTTGCAACAATTATAGGAATACGTGCTTGAAAAAAGTAAAAGCAGAGTGCAAATGAGACTGAAAATCATTTGTATTATGGTGTTGCTTACTGGGAACAAAATTTAAGAGTGCAAAAAGCTGAACGCTTGCAATATATCCTGAAATAACGGAGCCGCGATGTGGTAGTACGTAGATATCAACGCGGTTTTGACCATAGGCTCGGCAAGTAAAATCTCATGTTTTTGCTGTAAAGTTTATTATTCAATGCCGTTTGTCTGTTTCTTCGCGTTTTTTCGAGCTTAAGTTTTGAGTAACGCGAATAAAAGTTATATCATTCTGTTCATTGATCATTTCTCCAAATGAAAAACTTTTTTCTTTTTTGAGCTATCTCAATAAAATTTGGTATACCGATGATAATTCTACTTACATGCTTACATCAAACCAGTATGTTTGAATCCGATCGGATAATAAATATCAACATCAGTATGTATATATCTATATGCAACTAATTAGAATAAGATTTTATGGATGCATACACAAACAACATACATACATAAGTATATGCGAACCCGTTTCTCAAACACTAAAAGCAGAGTGCGAAAGAGGCAGAAAACTATTTGTATTGTGTTGTTGTTTTCTTGAATTCGTACGAAATTTTAGACAGCCGAAGCTAATCGTTTGCAACATACTAGTATAATAGCGAATTCGGGTTTTGCTTTTTTTTGCTTCAAATTTTTTTAAAATTTTATATTTACAATGTTTAAAAAATTTTGAAGCCGACAGAAAGAAATTACTTAACCTGCAAGGGTATACAAACTTCGGCCGGCTGAACTATGTAAGCTTCTTTGATATTTTTTTATATGGTATTTCTACCTACAAACTCACATAAGTCAGAAACCTTCAAAGTTCACATTAATTTTATAAAATTCTCTTTATAAGCCTAAAACAGGAAACACATGCTTTCTCGCTCACTCTTATCAGTAAACGAAATTAATGCGTCATTCGGCACAAAGCAACGTGCGAATGCAATCTCGCTCACACATTTCCGACGCTGCTGCCTACGGCATTTCAGTACAAAATATATATGCGTATATCTCCGATATTTATTGTCCGATTTCAACTAAATTTGGTCAGAAGGTACATATTCGTTATATAATTGAGTGTGCCAAAAAAACGAGTTTTAATACAACTCTAGTTATAATTTATTCTAATTTGCGGGGGGGAAGTGGGCGTGGCATAAATTTAAAACAAACTTGATCTGCGTAGACACTAGACGAATGTTTATTGCTCTATATCTTATAGTCTCTGAGATTTAAGTAGTCATACGGACGGACAGACAGACTGACAGACGGACAAACGGTCATGGTCATTTCGATTCGGCTGTTGATGCTGTTCAAGAATTTTCCTTCTGCTTATTGCATACATTTAGTCGACTTTAATATACCCTTTTACCCTCTGGGTACAGGGTATAACAATGACAGCGCGATTGTTAAAAATTTTCCGACTTAACTGATGAACAGTTGCTGGAATTCTTTGAATGAAGAAGTGCACAACGAATCAAGTGATGCTGGGGACGCCGACTTTAATGTGATAGATGCTCCAAACACTGCATTAGACGAGGATGATTTGTTATCATTTATAAACAGTAATGTTAAAAATGTGCAAAGTATTGATTTAACATCTGAGTCTCTCCGGAAAATTGTAAATAGCTCAATAATTGCCTACTATTGAAGATATAGCATGCGTATCTTCACCATCTCACAGCAATCTATGCAGTTGCATCTTAACAATATATGTATGTAGTTTTTAAGGAGATTATTCATTGCCAGCTAAAATAATTGAACTCAATACTTCCTTACAACTCTGTAGTTATATTTTTAATTTCGAAATCATATATATATATGACTGAGAGGAAAACTATGTGCGGAACTTTAGCTAGCAATGTCACAACTAAGTTTCAAGTTAATTGACGATATCAGAATTTTGAAAATTTGTTGACTGTCTCAGCCGAAGGTTGAGTTCCAAAGCAAGCCCACCTTTATGTTGACTAACAAATGTGCAACATAAGAAAGAAGCACAACTTGTTCCAGTATATGCCCAATAAGGCACACAAATGAAGCATTAAGCTAATCTTGCCTGGTTACCTAGATATTGATGCTTCGGCCAACATTGTTGTATGTTTGACAACAACAGTACCATGCTATTCCCACTGAAAGCTGGCGGACTATAGTATTATCAATAGTATTATCATAGAAATGTACTTTGGAAACACGACAACAAGACCGATTGCTTATTTTTGACTTATGTATGTAGGTGTTGCCATTGTACTGCTCGCTAAGACAGAAAAACTAAGCAATACTTTTATTTGTGAATGTATCGCTCACATGTATGGACTTTATATAATCATATATATAAGAGCTAAAACTCCAGGACTTTTTTTCTCTTGATTGATATGGTAGCAATGATGGCTTATATTTTTTATAGACGTAATGTTAAACAAAACACGAGCAAGGACAAGTTACTTCAGCTTCCGATATTCGAGAATCGATTCCTGCAAGTCTGGTGACTTTCAAAGACCAAAACCGTTCAGGTTGTCCAATCACCAAATATCGATATGTACATGGACTGATAATACTGTCCTCTACCATCCTGTCAGGTGAAGCAGACAATGCAGTGTTTACTGTCGCGACCATCACACCTAAGACTCAAACTGGGTGAAAAGTCAAAACATTCCATATCGGACCACTCGGGAGGTCAACCACTCACCCAATTGATTGGATTGAGACAGTGCACTTGCATAAAATTTGCTAATTATATTCTATCATTATTTTAAAATAGTCTTAGACAATATCGGTCCGAAAAGTTTAAACTTCCTTGAATACTGTAAACTGAAGTTTGAAATAAAATTAAAATGAAAAATATTTCAAGCGACATTTTACATCGCACGCCGTGAGTTCGATCCTGCTCCCACTTCGATTGTAAGACCGATGTAAACCTTACCCAGAACTAAGAAAAGACTTTGTGAACCCTTTTTTTTGTGTATATCAAGCTTATGCTGAGTATCCCGCTCATTCAAATGGTGCTCTGTTAAATTAAGTTACTGCTAACTTCAGTCGTCGAAATTGCAGCCTCTGCTATAAATAGACAATAATGGAAGGGACTTTGAAAAAAATGTCCTTCCACCCTACACTTGCATTACATTATAAACAGTTTTACACAAACATACGCGGTGGGCGGTGAAGTAAATTATTGCATTATACATTATCTTGTACATTAGAGGTCCAAAACGATTGCTGATTATGAGCCTGGAAAAGTCATTAAATACCTTATGCGTCTTATTTGTGCCAAATACTTTGGTTGGAAATAGGATGCCGCCTTGAAACCATTCATGTCTGCAGTGGCTTCCATACCATTCCAAAAGAAGCAGCCCTAATCATTTCGGGCATGATTTTAATTCGCCTGCTTTCTTGCGGGGTTACAGTTGAGCACACGAAATTAGGTTATTAATTTAAAGTTATTATTTAAACTTGAGCATGATGTCAGCCCGAACCAGTTGTCAAAAAGACTAAATTGCAATTTGGTAAAATATGATAGCGAGGCGTCAACCGTATGCAGTTTCAGGTAATGTCCAGGTAGTGCCCAAGCTGCGGTTACTAGAAAAAGGGCGCAATATATTTTGGACGACCTGTCGGCACCCTGCGATGCATTGTATTAAAGGAGTTTCTTTTTGAATAAGATGAATTGCAAATTAACGCATTTGTAAATGCCGAAGGAAATTTATATTCGTTTTTTTTTTAATAAGGGTATAAGTTTTGTACATGCTTATAAGTAGGTACCACCTATTTTCAAGAGAAACATACATACATAGGTTCTAATAAAATAAGTTATCTTTATAATCAAATGTTTTGTTCCAACTGAAATTTACTGCTCTTGCTAAGTTATACATCAGTAAGGGTATACATACAGACTAAGAAACTTTGTTTTCACAGCAACAAACAGTGGAAGTTTTTATTATTATTCGGTATTCCATAGCCTCACACATGTCACTTTCCTCCAACTTAGGGCAGCCAGACGAGAACCTAATAATACTTTTAAAAAAATGGTAAGTTACTCTTGGCAATATTCTTATTTTGATTATAAAATATTATATGAATTCAGAATTTTGAATGAATAAAGCCAAGTATTCCGACCGCTATCTGCAAGATTTTTGATATTTAAAAAGAGGGTCACCCTATGTATGTATATATTAACACACCAAGAAAACTTCAGCCAATAACGTTAAAAACATCCCGCTCTTTAATTTACAGTATGAGAGCATGTGTTTTGTTGGTATCCTAAATTTAAACGAGCTTATATGTGTAAAATGACAAAAAAGAAAAAAAAATTAACTGGGAATTTGCCATTTCTATGAAGCTTAAGTGTAGCTGCGACCCTGTATTTGTTAAATTCCAGGGAGGACGAGGCGATGGAACCAGAGGTGATTTATAGTCCTTGTCATACCCATTACGTGAGGGTATTTGAGTGTACACTGAAAAGAAATATTAAAAAATTAAATTCGTTTTTCGAAATAAAATTATATTTCAGGAATAGATTGTGTAACAACATTTATGAGTATTCGTACATGTGTGGATATCTGTTGAAAACAGATATTGTCAGTAAGAGTCTTAACAACGAAAACTTATGGTACGACACAACTAAGGCATAGCACTTACACCAGCAAAAATAAAAAACAAGCATAAAAATGTCATACATCTAATTAAAGTGCTGTGCCAGCGGCTAATACGGATATTTAAAGATATTTTAGATTTTTCTAAAAATGAAGTTGTGGTGAATACAGTATGGTCTGCATGCCGAAAACCATAATTTTACACATACACATAACGCATTGAAATAATCGTTTCCGACCCCATAAAGTGTATATATTGTTGATCAGCATCAATAGCCGAGTCGATATGACCATGTCGGTCAGTTCGTCTGCCCATCTGTTTGTTTTTTAGCACTTCTTCGAATTTACTTTTACTATATATATTCTGGGTATAAAGACATAAAAAATAAAGCCATCTTTTATCTTTAAGCATTCAATGTAACGGGGCTTTGCATGCGTTGAAGACTTGGACATGAGTTTAAATTTAATTTGACTTTAAATAAGCTTTAAATATTATTGAAACGATTTATAATGGATTTTATGCATATTTGGGATAGATTATAAGCCAATTCTTAGGGTTAATGGCCTTAATATTTCAGTAGACTTGGATCACTAACAATAACACTATCTCCGTCTTGCTGCAAATTTACGACCAAAAAATAAACTGGCTAGCGAACTCCGCCAAGGCTTCCATTTAAAAATGAATTTTAAGTTCACGACGAATGCTTAACCAATTTATCAACAATTACCTTCTGTCGTGGACATGACGCCCACGTTGTAGGACTCTGGGATTGTTCACAACGTCAGCTTAATGCAATCATTAAATCATCACCCCGGTATGAGCCAGTGGCCATATACACCATCGCGGCTGGCAAATAATCCAGATTCCCAGTTTAAGATTTTTTCACCGAGACCAGCCACAAAATTGTTGTCCACTGTTTCTATAAAATCCTAAAATTTCCTGAGCACCATAGAAGATGACGGAAGAAGACGGCGCTCAAACAGAAAACAAGAGTTCTTGTGACGCAGTGCCAAATTTATATTGAAGCGTCAACTCAAAATTTTATAAAAGTGGTTGAAGAATTAACGAATGCTCTTGAAGGGTCATGCAACTCTTTAGGTCTAACAGATGTTCAAGCTATGAAATTCACAACGAAACCTGCCGTAAAAGCTATATCGAATCAGTGTCACACTGAGAGGATTAAAATCTTAATGAATCTTCAAACTTTGCTACGGAGAGATTTACCATTCATTCTGCCGAGGGACCTCAAAATAATGCAATATTTAATAAGAAAACTAGAAGGCAGGGCCGAAGTTAGCATACCCTTGCAGATTGGTTCTTTATACCGATATACGTAAACATAGTAAAATACTTCAAATGACATTCAAGTGAATTTAGAAAAATTTAAAAAAGTTAAGATTCGGGTTAAAAGTAACGAATGAGTCGACAATGATCGAGGGCAGCTTACTCCAAGAGCAACTTGACATCACCAGTGCATAACTCAGGAGATGGCATAAATTCCAAAAAGTCGGCACATTTAACATTCACGCTTAGACGAGGATTTGTGCACACATACAAATGGACAACACCACAACTTTCTAAACCACTGCTACCAAATATTTGTAACTGACTCTGGATCAGAGATTCACCTGGAGGCATCACCAAATGGATAAGAGGAAAATTCTTGACTCCAGACTAAAACAGTACTTTTGGCTGGTGCGAAGACGTTCCACTCTAACGCTAGACTTAGAAGTGCTAATATACAATATACTAAGAGTAGTATCTGACGCCGATCTCCTCTAATGTAGAAATCCATAGTGCATTAGAAATCTTTTACTGTCAACATTGGGACAGATTGCAGAAAGATAAGAAAACTATATATTCTTTCCCAACAATAATATTCTTCAGTTCCCAATTTACTTTTTTTTATATTTCCCACATTAACAAAAAGTGAAAGTAATTAATAATTGTTTATGACGAATCCATTTTAATAACTTTGCAGAGGGTATATAAATTTTGGTGAGAAGGTTGCAACGGACAGAAAGAAGCATCTCCAACTATATAAAGTATATATATTCTTGATCATTGTCAGTTGATCTTGCCTTGTCCGTCTGTCCGTTTATCTGCATCAACAGATCTAGTTCCCCTCCGAGACCGCTATAGCTACAGAGCTAAAATTTTCAACATTGGCTTCTTTTTGCTGCAGGCATTGTAAATACATGTTTATCTCGTAATCATATTAAATAAGTATAAACAAACTTCTATTTTGACCCTTCAAACCTCAAACAAATTTGAAACTTGAAGAATACAAGTTTATTTTTTTTATAAAGGGTAATTCCGCTTTGTTATGTAAGATTGGCTTTTTCAATTTTTTATAAATTAATAGGTTTTTAGATTAGAAGGTTAACATAAATAAAAAATTGTCGAATAGACATTTTGTTAGCGTATATGAATTTTGGCACAGTTAAAGTTAGATACCCCAATATTAAAGTATAAATATCAAAGAAGCTAACTTCGGCCGTGCCGAAGTTTGTATACCCTTGCAGATTAATTGATTACTTTCTCCGTCATATCGGATTCAAGATATTTTAACAATTGGAAATATAAAATTAAAAAAAAATTTGAACCAAAAAAAAAAGAAACAGTAAGAAAAAATTCGAGTTTGCCAACGGCCGGATTTGAACCTCCGCTCACGCCATTTCTAGAATTGATCTCTACCTACTTCGCCGCCAAACTTAATATACACGGCCTCGCTATTGCGGTATACATTGCAAGCGTCCAGCTTCTCGCTCTCTAAAGTTTCTGATGAATTCTAGAAAACAACAACACAAAACAAATAGTTTTTTGTCTCTTTCTGTTTCGCACTCAGCTTGTAGTTTTTTCAAGCACGTGTTCGCATATATGTATGTATGTATGTTTGTATTTTTCCATGTATGTTGTTTGTGTACGCATATATAAAAGCAAATATATGTACATAAACGTATTTAATTGGCTGCATATGCATACATACTGATGCTGATGGGGGTTGATTCATTGATTTTATTGATTTATGTCGTTGTTTATTATCCGATCTGATTCAAACTTACTGATATGATGTAAAAGTATAATTCTCATCTGGTCACCAAATTTGGTTGAGATATCTTAAAAAACAAAAAAGTTTTTCTCACAAAAACATACTTTTTCTGATGGGGGTTGATTATTGATTTTATTGATTTATGTCGGTGTTTATTATCCGATCTCAATCAAACTTGCTGGTAAGGTGTAAAATTGTCATCTATGTGCCAAATTTGGTTGAGATATCTTAAAAAACAAGAACTGTTTTGAACAACTCACATTTTGACCGAGGTACCTCTGATCTTTCCTATTTTTCTATAACTTATAGTTGTTCGATCCGACCAATCTTTAAACTTGATTTGGATAAATCATCAATGAAGAGAATGATATGACTTTTATCCACGTAGCTCAAAATTTAAGTTCGAAAAAGCGCGAAGAAACAGACACACGGACAGACGGACATGGTCATATCGACTCGGCTTTCGATGCTGATCAAGAATATATATACTTTATGGGGTCGGAAACGATTATTTCTATGCGTTACAAACATCTGACCAATTTTATTATACCCTCTGCAAGGGTATAAAAACATTAATTGTAAGACCTAATTTAATTTGCTTTTTATGTTAGTTTTTAAGATTTTGTTGTGTATGTTGAAACCGAATGCAGAAAAATCTAAATTCCAAAGCTTACTGAAATGCAATTTCCTAGTCTAAATATTCCCAACTTTGGTGCCTGTTATGATATGTCAAGGTTGCTCAGAATGGACAATTTAATGCTTGTTTCAAGCTGCAGTTGTCGTGTATTTGGAAAACGAGCAAACTGCAATGATAAACTAAACATTATCATCATCATAAACTAAACATACATACATCATGTATAATTATTATACTTGAGATAAAGATCCAGAGAAATATGTATAAAATTGCACAAAATGTATGTAATATATATATGTATGTATGTTGTTTGTGTGTGTGGGCAACAGCAACATATATTGAAACATATAATGAAATGTGCTGGGTTATGTAAGGATGAGTGTTTGTAACTACCGCTTATGCTTGACTTTATTTTATGCTACCGTTGCTTAGCTACACTTGTGGCATTTTACCAATCGTAACTTACCTTCCTCTACGTTAATCATGCCGTTGCTCGTATAACTTGCTGTACTACTATGAGCGCCGCCATCACCAACATTCAGGGACACACCATTCCCTCCGCCAAGAACGTCGTTATCTTGGTGAATTTTATTTGAGATATGAGTTTCCTTGGGACGCACTACTTCATTCAGCGCCTTATCATGACCGGGTTGATGCTTCCGACGTGGTTTAGCTGTTGTGTGCAAATAAGCTGTTGGTGCCGGCGACGTTTTAGGCGGCAAGCGTAGTTCTGAAAAAACAAAATCTCAAAATATTTACAAAGAAATCAAAACTGCTGAGATATGAATTGCCCTTGCCATAAGTACATCCTACTACTTAGACGAAAATATTGGCATTAGTTCATAACAGAAAGTAGCAGCAATTGTTTTCAGTTCATTAGTGTAGATGACAATGAAAAGAGTAGATATCATAGCTCGCAAATTACTGTTGACCGATTTGTGCGAAATAAGAGTTTTTCACTCAGACTTTGAGCAAAAAGTCCAAAAACAAAAGATTGGAAAATTTTGCTCGTATTCGGCCGAAGACCGTTTTTTTCATTCTCTATTGCTCGCCTGACTTACTGACCGGTTGGCGCTGAACGACGATCCACAAAGTCTTTTGCGCAAGTATGTGTGTATGTGAAATTCCGTAGGTTGTACGCGTCAGTTTTCGTTGTAAATTTGACTTGTAAACTGTGCACTCACTGCAATAAGTTGTATAACGCAAGGTACCACTGTGCATCGAAAAGAAGACAAGTAAATAAAAAGATTGTTTCCATTGACTTTTTCAGTAAATCGGTCAAAAGACCGATTTGTCTCATTTGAATGTCTCTTTGTGCGATGTTTGGTAAGAGGGCGTCTCACGAACATCTCAACTGAACAGAACCCGAAACAGAAACCGAAAACTTTCAGTTATTCAGTTATTCTCGCATACTGACGGCAAGGAAAAAAACGGTCAACAGTTATATGCGACCAATAATAGATATGCTTGCAAATTCTTTATTTAAAGATATAAGAATTTTCATTTTATACTACAAGCTTTCCCGAGACCATTATAGATGCAGAACCCAAATTTTCCATATATGTATGGGCGACTATATCATAAAGCTCCCATAAGATCGATCGGTAGTAAATAAGGTTTACCATTAATGTTTCTAATGTTTTTTAAGTAATCCAAGAAATTTATTGTTTTTAAAATTTGTTGTATCGTGCTAGTGGCACGAGATTTGGTATTTGTAAATTTGGTAAGTATAGATATATGTGTGTCTATTGGGTTTTAACAGAATGAGTCGTCGAAAAATTAAACTGAAATTTTTTTTTGTATGGAAAACGTTTTTCGTAAACCATGGATCTATAAATATCTTTGACCAGTGTTATATACATTATGAAATACTCAGTGGTTCACAGCTTATATTGTGCAGAGCAAAAGTTATATTGATTTGATTAATTTGAGTGCAGTTCTCATCAAGAGACTTTCTGTATTTGATAAGGAACTTAACGATATCATATTTTCAAAAATAAAACAAGTAATAAAATCTAATATATAAACTTTTTAAGGTCACAGGATATGTTATGTGGTTTTGGGAAATTCGATATCCATGAAGTAGCTAATCATCCTAGTTTATTTAGTTGCTAGCTACATATACGATAAAATCAAAAGATTTTGATAAATACCAAAGAACGTTTAGTTAATATACTTTGGTCCCCATAGAGTAAGCTAAATTGCCCACCATCTTTGTCCCCCTTTTTATACTATTCTGATCTCTTAAGTTCTTCGCCTTCAGTTACTGACAAAAAGAGAGAGAGAACGGAAGACGCGTGCTTGCAACGCTAAGTGAACTTGCCAAATTTAATTAAATAAATCGAGTTCTATACTTTTGAATTATTTCAATAAGAACGAATCTTTAAGAAAGCGTATCCTAAAATATTTTTTATACAACCTTTTGTTTTTAATTTATACTTATTATCACAATCCTTTAACAGATAGTTCAAATTTTGTACAAATATATTTTACATTTTAGAAAAATCTTTCATTTGTATTTGGTTAGGTGATGTGAAATTCCAAATACAGTCTTAAGTACTTTTAACACTAGGTCTGAATGGAAGATACAGTTATCTTAAATATTATTGTATTTATACTTAGTTTTTGTAAGGAAGCTATAATTCATGCTATCGGTTTGGATATGAAACCGACTTAAATGGTAGATAAGGAATAAGCTACAGTCATCTTTAAATTATTCGATATAATTAACGGTGCCACGAAAATACTAGTTGATTTATTTTGCAAAAAGGAAATACACCTATGACGCAATAAATCAAAGGCTTTGAATTTTTAAGATATTTTGCTTGTACCACATACCCTTACCTTGTAAACGGATTGGTGTCTCGCTTTTTCCTAGTGCATTCACACTTGAACAACTATAAGCACCAAAGTCAGACTTCGCCAAATGCCTTATTGTTAGGTTGAGATGCCATGTGTATGAATTGACCATTGTTTCGGAAATGTTATACTTACTGCCATTGTGAAGCTTAATGTTGCCTAGATAAATATAATCAAAGACAAAACTATGATTATGTATATGGTGTGGTTAGGACCTTAAATTACCTTCACTGCGGTACCAGCCGTTAAGTGGTTTTGGATATACTTCCACAACGCATTCTAATGTTACTTCACTCTCGATGGGAGCACCAACTAGCTGATTCATAGCTCTAATATTTGGAGAAACTGAAAATAAACATGAAGAAGGAAAACAATATAAAATGGCTTTTTTTAAATCATCAAATTGAATATATGCAATCCAAAGTACAGGAGCAATTTTAAATTCATAAATCCAAACTTCTTCGAAATTGTCATTAATTTAAAATTAAGTTGCCTTTATATCATATATCAGGGGTGGCCAAACGGTCGATCGCGATCGACTGGTCGATCGCGACTATTAGGCAGTCGATCGTGGCAAGTCAAAAAAATATACATGTAAATACATACATACGTGGAACAGACTTCGCAGCACTGCACGCATTAAAGGTTGTAAACTATCGACTCTACCGATGATTGAGCACTATCCAGTGGACCTACTATTGATAGTTCTGCACTACTGATCGTGTTTGATAGTGCCACCGAAAGCTTTGTTTACACATCACTGAAATAAATTGCGCGTTTATTCATTTGTAGCGTCGCTTGGCTTTTAAGCTATGGATAAGTGGTTGAAAAGAAACACTGAAAGAATATCAAACGAAGAAAGAAATGCTCATGAAGGTTCATCAAATGAAGTAAGATAATATTTTTGATATTTTTACTATTGCAAACGAACCTCTTATAAATCCTACCTATCGATGATTTGTAGATCCATGATAAATGTGCTCCAAAGAATACAAAAACTTATCATTTTCACCAAGAATGGGAACTCGACTACTTCTTTACTTTGGTGAAAGAAAAATGTTGCTGCCTAATATACAATACATCCCTGGCAATACCGAAAAAAGGAAATTTAGAGCGACATTTTAAGACAATGCATAGTAAATATCAAGCTGACTTTCCACCTAACAGCAAAATAAGAAAGAGTAAATTGCAAGCATTAAAATCGCAAACATGTTTTCTGGGCCTATTGAGCAAAGTAAAGCTGCGACTGATGCTTCTTTCCTAGTAAGCTATAGAATTGCACAAAAGTGCAAACCTTTTTCCGATGGAGAATACATCAAGGAAATTTTTGAAGCAGTGTCAGATTCGCTGTTCGTTAATTTCAAAAACAAAAACGAAATTAAAAAAGCTATTCATGGTTTACAGCTATCTCGAAATACTGTGATGCGCCGAATAGAAACAATAAGTAAGAATATAAACGAACAGCTACAAAAAGATATCGTCCGCTGCGTTGCTTTTTCGCTACAACTTGACGAGTCAACAGATATCACTGATACTGCACAATTATTTATTTTTATTCGGATGGTCTTTGAAGTTTTCTCGTCGAAAGAAGAACTGCTAAGTATGATTTCCTTAAAAGGAAAAACTCGTGCTCTTGATATATTCACGGAATTCAAAGTATATACTATTAGCCGGATTAAGCTACCTTTATATAAACTCGTATCAATGACAACAGTTGGGGCTCCTGCAATGACGGGTATTCATTATGGTTTTATTGCTCTTTGTCACAAAGACGAAGATTTTCCAAACTTCATTAGCCACCACTGCATAATTCATCAACAAGTACTGGCTAGTAAGAGACTAAACACAAAACATGTGATGGACATTTCGTTCAAGATTGTAAATTCCATTAAAGGAAAATCTCTTCAAATTCGACTTTTTAAACAGCAATTAGATGAGAAGGAACCAGGTTTAGCATTACACACTGATGTTAGGTGGTTGAGGTGAAGCAAGTTTTTGCAAAGATTTCGGGATCTATTGGATGAAATAATAAAATTTCTTGAAGAGAGGGGTGATGAATGTCAGTAATTGCGTGATTTAGACTGGCAATGTGATTTAGAATTTTTAGCAGGTTTTACTGGAAAACTGAGTATATTACATCTGGAACTACAAGGCAAGAATAAAACAGTAACAGAAATGATGAGTTCTACTGCAGCATTTCAAAGTCAAGCAGGGTATATGATACTTGACATCGAAAACAAAAAATTTCAACAATTTGTAAACGTCAAGGACTATGTTGAGAAACATACTACTTACAATTTCATTCCTGACGGCAGAAATTAAAGCAGTGCTATCAGACTTCGAAATTCGCTTTAGTGATTTCAAAAAAATTGAGAAGTTGGTCGAATTCACCAGTTATCCGTTTAATAATTCTATTGATATCTATGACATAGCTACAAAATTTGCTGATACATTTCAAGTGGACCACAAGATACTTCAAAACGAAATTATAACTCTGCGCTGCGACATATTTCTAAAAGCAAGATCATCCTCAGGTCTAGATTTCTGGGCAGTGGTTTCCAACGAAAAATATCCAAATTTGAAGAAATGTGTTGAACAACTGCATTCGTGTTTAAGTTCAACATATTTATGTGAGTCAACATTTTCGTACTTAAAACAAATAAAAAAAAATATCAAAGAAGCTAACTTCGGCCGTGCCGAAGTTTGTATACCCTTGCAGATTAATTGATTATATTATCCGTCATATCGGATTCAAGATATTTTAAAAATTGGAAATATAAAATTTTAAAAAAATTTGAACCAAAAAAAGAATCAGCAAGAAAAAATTCGAGTTTGCCAACGGCCGTAGTTGAACCTCCGCTCACCACTTTTCTAGAATCGATCTCTACCTATTGCGCTATTTTTCTATAACTTATAGTCGTCCGACCCTACCAATCTTTAAACTTTAGTTGCTTGCAACATCAACGGACAGAATGATATGACTTTTATTCACGTAGCTCAAAATTTAAGATCGATTTAGTATGTAGAAACAGACAGACGGACAGACGGACAGACGGACATGGTCATATCGACTCGGCTTTCGATGCTGATCAAGAATATATATTCTTTATGGGGTCGGAAACGATTATTTCTATGCGTTACAAACATCTCACCAATTTTATTATACCCTCTGCAAGGGAATAATAAAAATGTAAATTGGTTAAGAATAAAATAAAAGGCAAAAGAAAAAACTCTCAGTATTTGAAGCAAATTCGACACTTGGGTCAAACTTGCAGAGAAAATAGAAAGAAACTAAGAGAAAACACGCATACGTATCACGCGAGATAGAAAATAGAGCAGAGCGCGAGCAAAACCAAAAAGGTTAATGAGCGGGAGAGCCAAAAACACTGCACATGCAATATCAATGCGTTGGCGAGAACGCGAGAGCAACTTGCAACGGTAAAGATTACAAACGCAAGATTAAAAGCACATATAAAAAAGTGCAACAACAATGATATAAGCTCTTTGTTGTTGTGCGAAAGAATAATTTTAATATATTGTTTTGTTTTTGCGTTTGTAAGTAAAAAAATAGCAACAAAAGCGATGAAAGGAGAGTAAAGGAGTAATCACCGAATTTTGTAACAAGAATTTAAATTAATCGCGATTTTGTATTGGCGAAAACAGTAGGTGTTAGCTAGAGCTTAAGAAAACACGTCTATCCACGGGGAAGTGAAGTCGAATATACTTTACCATACTAAACTTCAGCTAGAAGAAGACACTCTGGCTGAGTGTGACAACAATATCTTGGTCTTAACAGACTGCGATATAACAACCTAAGCGTCAAATAGTTATAAAAGTTTTAAGTCGTTGAAATATTTGAATTGACTTGCCGCAAAACTTTTTGGCCGCAGAACATTTTAGTGTCATTTATTTTGTTGTCCAGTGATCTCTCTATATCTCGATGATCATTTCATATGAGGAACCTAAATAACTACCAATTAATAACTACTCTCACATATATTTCCACAAGTTAGATGGCAAAAGTTAGGGGAGGTTAGGTAAAAAACGGACTCTGGAATGGATCATTAAACTTTATTGTCTTTAGCCTTTCGATATTGTTTATATTGGAGTTTGTTTACGCCGAAACGGTGACCAGAAGTAGCGGCGGGGAAGATTTTTTGGCCAGGTGCCGGACAGGCACACTGGCGGGTGATTGGTAAGTTTTCATGGGAAACGCCATAACGAGTAGTTGTGCTTTTTTCTTTAACTTTTGGCTATACAATTGTCTGTAAACTCACCCACGCACAATCTACAGGAATAACAGTGAAGATCAAGCCGGAGCAACCGAAGCCCTACGCATTTTCATCTGTTTTGCCCCAGGCCCAAACAGCAACGGGGACTGGCCCCTATAGCGATTTAAGCGATTTTGGTTTAACTGGATCAGGAGCTCCGCCCCTCTACATTACCTGGGTTCAAGGACAAATCGGACAAGACGAAAGTAGGTATATCGTCTCTACAGTTGACGCTGATCAACATACTTTATTGTTGAAAAAGTTACCTTTTGCCTGTAACTTACATTTTAGCTACTTTAATATACCCTTTTACCTTAGGCAACAGACTGCAAACATAAGCTGACACACCGCAAATAGCCTGGTAGGGATAATATTTCGAAAAAGTTACCAGAATGTGTATATTACATTAAGTGTTGACAAAATGATAAGTTAAATTTTCATATGGTGGTAGGGACAGTGGGAGAACATATTGTTTGACCACATGTAGGTTAGTGTCACGCCGCTTGTTTAAGTGGGCAAAGTTGTTTTGCTATAAGTGCATCGATTCGCCTGTGAGAACTAAAAATTTTGAGCCACGTGAAAAAAATTCATGTCATTCTGTTCATTAATATTTATCTAAATCAAGTTTAAAAATTGGTCGGATAGGATAATTATAAAGTAAAGAAAGAAAGGATAGGTCACATGTATCGCACAATTTTTTTTCCACACAAGGGAAAACTTCTAGTTTTTTTTTAGTTATCTCAAAATATCAAATTTGGTATAAAGATAATAATTCTACTTTCAGGTGTACCAGGTGTCAGAGTATTTATGAGTTTGCTATGTCAAAACTACTTAAGGAATAGACAGTTTTTAACCATAGAAATTTTGATTAACGAAAATGTATATTTAAGACATACGACTACATTCTGGATAAAATACAATACTTCACGTAGCATTCCTAAACTAGTGAGGATCATCACTGTTTTATATGTGGTACCCTGACATTTATGAATAGTTATAGCTTCTGCAGCTATAACTGAAAACTGTTTCCTCTTGTTTACACCAGAAACGGTGACCAGCAGAAGCGGCGAGGAAGATTTTTTCCCGATCGAAGGACGGGCACATTAGCGAGATGATTCCTAAGTTCGATGGAAAACGAAATTGAAGCTAGTTGATATTTTTTATTTGCATAAACAAATATTTGATTTCTCAACCGGTCAGTTTTAACAATTCTCTGAATCAAAATTATTAAACTTGTGCTTATAAAAGTAAAAAGAAGAAGAAGCAATCGAGAACCCCGAGTGCTCTAAATTTCCGCATCTGCATACCACTTGAGATTGGTACCTCTCCTGCATTGACCCCCACAGAAATCTGTACTTCCATCAGGTTCACTACATTTACGAAAACTTTTTACCGTGGATGCAAGGTGTGTACCCTCTGGATGCGTCGACATTAGACGACAGCAGTCGATAGCAGACGAAGTCCCTGGGAAAGTACTTTTTGGAGGCGACGAAGCGTTGCATTACCAGCCGTTTTGGACAGCGGATCCTATCCAGGTATTTTATTCCGCCGAGCGCACCTCACCTGGGAGGTTTGTGGGAAACTGGGGTAAAGAGCTTCAAGACCCTGTTTTACCGATCCACTGCTCCTCCTCAAATTTGACATTGTCGCGACTATCCGTTCCGTTTCCGTCCTGTTTGTCCACGTCTCCGATGTTCGATGTCACGTGTTGCGCAAGAAAGCCACAAAGGATTTTAACCGCCTTTTCTCGTTCGAGCTCTTCTTATAAAACTCCACAACATCACTATGGCACCTCCTGCCCGCCAAGTAGTCCTTCGCTACCCACACGGGGTCCACGGTCTCTGGCAATGTCGACGGTTCCTGAATCTGCGTGGGGAAAAACGGCCTTCGCCGCAGCTCTCGGATTGGCGGTGGTCCCGGTGGAGAAGTATCAGGCCTGCCAGGCCATCATCCGATCCCGGACGGACACCGGGTTCCAGAATTAGTTTGTGCTAAATGTGGAAAAGGAACTCCACATTCGCACTCCCAGCCGGGAGGTCCCCGCCGCAGTCCAGGGAAAGTTCGCCACGCTGGTCTTAGTGGACCCCAGCTATTACCATCCGGCGGAAGTGACATTGGTGGAAGTGGCATTGGCTTTGGGCAGATCTCTATCCGGAAGTCAGCCAGCCCGGATGTGTGCCCGGCCAAGGTGGCGTACCGGCCGCCCGGAGCAGGGTGTTTGAATGAATTATCTCTGGCTCCTGCGGCATCTGGGCGGTTCCGGTAGTCAATTCTAAAGTGGGGTGAAATTTTTCTTCCGGGAGGACTAAACGGTCGGTTCTAGAAACGGCGCAGTTGGAAGAATCAATCACAAATATCAGATCCAAAGATCTTCCATTCTTATTACGGACAGAGTTTATATGGGCCAAGGATAATTCAAAAAGGCCATCAATAAAAATATGTGACGTAGAAGGAAGCAACGAAGCAGATTCATCTGAAGGTGACCATTGAATTACCAAGAGCAATTAGGATGTTACTATCTGATAGCAAAGAAGAAATATATTAAATTGACTCTAGATGTTTGTTATATAATGACATGTCGGATTGTGGTGGAGTATAGGAACATGTTACGTGGGCGAAAAAGGACTTGAGTCTAACCTTAACTCCAACAAACTCGATTTCCTGAAATTCAGGAGAATGAGTAATATCAGAGGGTAAGGTAGAGTCAACTGCTATCAAAACTCCTCCACCTACGCGATTGGTCCGATAACGCCTAAAAATTGAAAATTTTGAAGAAAGAACAGATGCATCACTAATATCAGGTTTTAACCATGTCTCTATAAAAACTAAAATATTAAAATCAAATACTAAACTATCTTCATTTAGTCTAAGAAGCTCAGATTAGTTTTTTAAACCATCAGCGGATGCTGATGGTCCGGCAGGAGATGAAGAAGCGGTGAATGAAAGCCTAGCAGGATCTCGAATTTTCTTTTTGGCCGTGTATTTGTTAACTTAAATGTGATCCGGCCAAAAACTGTTACTACAAATTCAGTCAAATAGTTCGACCGGGACACTAATCTTAAAAGAAGAGACCTCTCTTGAATATTTAAATTTAAATTTTCCCACCGATATTTTGGTGGCTTGGTCTTTTGTCTTAATGAAAGCTAAGACGTTATCCGACGAATGTTTAGGATCAAGCCTAGAAACAAACATGTGTTTCGTCGGAGGAACACCTGTTAGAGGTCTACGGAGACCAGACATAAGATCAACAACAGCATTGATACTGCAAGAACAGCATTGATACCGCAGCTGATTCAATCAGAGTGTCCGTATGTAGGCCTCTGACAGGATCCCTATTGGCAATATTCCCTATGCCTAGACATATTGGAAATTACAGCTTTATTCGCCTGTAGAGGGAGACCATTTTCTGGAGAAATGAAAATAGCCTCATCTTTACGACCGCCTTGCGGAACGAGTGTGGTAAACGAATTAAGCTGCGGCGGGTTTGGTTGTAGCAATGGAGAATGTGGTACTCTGGCCGAGACCAAATTAGGGACAGGCACTAGTTGTGTTAAGCTCTGGAGACTCATTCAACAACTTGTTCTTGTTGAATTCTGCTTCACCAGCGTTAAACTCGTCATAGAGCTTACGAAAACCAGTGGACAGTTTTTTGAATCTATCCCTTACCCTTCCTGTGTAGCTCGCACATTTAACATGCATGACATTATCACACAGCCAACATGAGAGATGTGTTGTGCTACGGTGCAGGAGGAGAAAAAAATCCCTGAAAGGCTAAAAGGATATTCCGCTGAGTGATCAGTCTTGAACAGTGAAAAAGGGAGTTGTGGACCATGAATCCAAATCCTATGAAGATGAATCTGGTCTTATAATATACAAAAATAAAGAAAGTATGAAGAAATTACCGATTTTTTGGGTCCCCCAACTGTATTTTGATTCTGATCAATGAGTGTAATATGCCTTGCTTTTGACAAAAGTCAAATTGATGAGGTGGCAGTTTTAGTTTGATTTTTGCGTACCGAAAACAGATTTACAGGCGGTGTGATAAGGGTAATTCACGAAGCTTATTGGGTATCCTTATAGACCTAAGATAGTTTCCCTAGCTGTCGTAAGTAACAAATACGTAAATAAAAACGTGGAGCTACCAAATTTGGTTTGTAGGCTCATCTACACATACTCATCTATCACTGGGCTGGTCAACTATTCAACCCAATTTTTCACGAAAATCTTTTCGATTTTTTTTTTTCTTTCCAAAACTTTTAATTTTTGTTCAAGACCTGTAGCCTGAGCTATACGCTGAAACTTTGTTCTCGTTGGAGAATCCGCAAAATCAAATTTTTATGAGGGAGCAGTCCTCGGTAGATGAGTTGTCTAAGTGGCCCAGTCATTTAGGCAATTGAACAACGAAGATCCGGGTTATCCCAGGCTAGTGCATAGAAGTAGTTTTCGTCTAAGCCGAAGATCTTAGTTGCCAGTGCTTGTAAAATATAGTTAGGTTGACAGTTTACAACAATATCCTATACTTTAATAATAGTAATAATAATTTTTTGAGGAAAACAAGTAAGCCTTAAAGCAATAGTTTTTTTAGTGTTGAGCCAATCTGATTGGTATTGGAACACTGATTTCTGAATCAATATTTTTATAAATGAATATAAAAAATATCAGAAAAGCTAACTCGGACGAGTGTGACGAACTTTACATACCTCTGCAGATTAATTAATTACTTTATCCGTCATATCGGCCTCTTTATTTAACATTGTAACTATAAAATTTGAAGCAAATAAAAAAATTAGGGGAATTTGATTGATGTCGGAATTTATTATCTGATCTGAATCAAACTTACTGATGTGGCAAAAAGTAAAACTATCATCTGTGTACCAACTTGTCTCAAAAAACAAATAGAAGTGTTTTAAACGAAGCAAATTTTGTCTGAGGTACCTCTGATCTATACTTTATAGTTGTCTGATTCGATCGATTTTTTAACTTGATTTAGATAAATAATCAATTAACATAATCATATGACTTTTATTCACGTAGCTTAAAATTTTAATTCAAAAAGATACGAAGAAACAATCAGACGGACTGGCGGACTGACGGACATGGTCTTATTGACTCGACTATTAATGCTGATCAAGAATATATATACTTTATTGGGGTTGGAAACGATTATTTCTATGCGTTACAAACATCTGACCAATTTTATTATGTCCTCTGCAAGAGCATAAACAGAGATCAAAGATTGTTTTATACAGACAAACATATTATTTTAAAATACAGTTAAATTTGCAATGTCGAATAAACCCAGAATTTGTTTATTTTACATGCATACTAAAATACACAATTTCAAATACATCAGTTCGTTACCTGTACGTTGCACAACGTAATGCTAGCATATTTAGTATGTTCTGAATTTTCATTACCAGAGGAATTTAAGAAAAAAACCGACATGCGCACGGTAATCTGTATTCAAATCTCACTCGTGCGAAGATAGTCTAAAACATATGCATTTCTTTATCCATGTCAATATCTATTTCAATATTCATGTCGATATCTATGTCAAAACCCATATCGATTTTATAACTTGATTTTGAATTACATAAATTTAAAAAAGGGTCAATCAAATATGTTGATTACGGTTCAATTGCTCACAAATATGTAGATGGACGAAGTTCTTGATGGTCATAAAGCGACGGTTACGAAATTCAACTGATGTGCATTAAAACCCATGTAAACTACGGCTTAGAGAATGGACGTTTATTAGACTTGCTCACCAACAATATGGATTTGGGGGAGTTAGAAAGCGTGTAAATGTAAATGTAAACGGAAACTTTGTAGTCAATAAAATTTAGTCGAATATCTCGAGGGGAAGAAAAACAAACTTAACCGTATGGCGTTTTCCATGAAACCCGCCGATCATTGTCGCAAGTGTACCCGGCCTGCGGAAAGGAGAAAATATTCTTCCCACTCCCACCCTGGTCATTCTTTCAGGCATGAGCATACACATAGCATAAACCCCGTTGGGCAAAGTGTGAGAATGTGGAGCTACTGGGGAACAACATGGACTAGGGTTGTACATTTTTCTTGAAACGCGGCGCATACTTCTTGGATGGAAGAGCGGATTCGTAGAGCTGTCTCCACTTTCAGAGCGAACTTCTACTGAACGAATGATTACATGAAAGGCTTGATCTTTGACCACAGATAGTCTTGGGTGTACAGGCTTCTCATAAGATGCGAGTCCCGAGTCGGCGTAATCAATATAGGTCCTGGCGGTAACGTATCTCATGGATACCTAGACAGTCCCGGGAGCGGTATGAATCCACTCTGGGGCACCAGAAGCGTTTCATTTCGCAGCCAAATGGCTGGGAGCCGACGGTTGTTAGGATTATTTTATAATGCTTCTAGAAAAAAACAATGAACTTGGATTAAGGCACGGACGGACACATGGAACAGACAGCCGAAATCGTCACACTACTCTGAAGAACCAGATTCAAAATTGCTGGATAGCAGGATAACCTTTATATCTGAACTTTTCATGATAAAGCACGAAGATTGTACGGTAATGACATCGACAAGCTCGACTCTCCTAAGCACAAGTCATGAGAGTTAGGAGAGCCCACCTGGCAGTTATCGGATTCCATCCTTTTTGATTTAGAGTAGGTATTGACGAGGTAAAATTAGTAAACACCCTAAGTGAACTCCTTGCTTTTATTACGCAAATCGTACAACGGACTCGTATTGCGAGTCAAGAAGTTTTTATACCCTGTACCCATAGGGTAAAAGGGTATATATCCTTGAACAGCATCAATAGCCGAGTCGATTAGCATCCGTCTAGTGTCTACGCAGATCAAGTTTGTTTCAAATTTTTGCCACGCCCAAGTCAGCAGGGACGACTTGCTTACTTCATGTTAATAAAAAATATGATCGCAACCTAAACAAGCTACTCCCTTCATAAGTTTTATTGAAACTGGAAAATCTTCTACCATCTTTAAGTCCTTGTCATCAGATATATTTCCATTCTGTGATATAAAAAATCATAAATATACTCGCAACTCTAAATTGTTTTTAAGGATTTTACCAAACGAAATTTTAGCAGTTTTAAAATTATCTTCAGCAATTCTTTTAGGTATACCATGACATTACTGTCTCTTAACATATCCGAAAAGACTTTGTTCATAATTCTCCAAAACACTGATGAGGCATTCGTAAGTTTGATCGGTATCCCAAGGAATGAAAACTGCCTCAGCGGTGCACAGTGGGGTCTCTGCCCGAAAAGCGTTGCAAAAATCTTTTTTTGATAAGTAAGTTATCGATATTCAAAGATTACGAATTCATAGATAGATTTTTAAAATCGGTTAACAATTTTTGGAGACCTCCAAAGTTGAGACATTTTTAGGTAGTAAGAGTAAATAATCATTTTTTTGAAAATTTACAACTTTTAAACAAATTATTTAAAAAAAATTTTTGCTTTCTAAGAGAGCACTATTATTTCCGATTGAATAATGTTTTCCAATACAATAATAACAATTTTCAAAATTCAAAGATTTTTAAAGTTTTTCATGCTTTCCAAATTCAAAAAGATTTGTATTTTGAAGGCTAGCTTCAACGAAGAAACAAAAGTGGATAATACAGTGAGGATATTCTTAGTAGAAGGAGATTATACAAGCTGAATTCTCTCGGAAGGTAGAATAAAAAGTTGGCTGCCCGAAGCATGGATACGAAAATACGATTGATAGTAATACGTGGAGAAGAATTCTTAAAATGACACCTTCAATTACAGGTATTAATTATGAGATCATTAAAGTGTTGACTGATATCCTAAATGTTATAAATTGCAAAACAAATTGTGAAAATATGCATCAAACAGAGCTTAACTTTGAACTGAATTGTGTACTGAGAAATAACTTACTTAAGCGTTACAGATTTTTACTCATGGACAGGACTTAATACAGTATCAGCGCTTACCAATTGGAAAGCAGTCGAAAAAATCACTGGAATGTAAAAACATGGATAACGAATGGTAATAGTGTAAGATACACTTATACATTAAAAATTTTTAAACACATACATCTATTAAATTTAAACCGTATTGATATATAAACAATACCAGCGGCAAAAATAAGTCTATTTTGAAAGTTTCAGCTTCGTAGCAATGGGGGTCTCGGAGAAAAAGCTGTTGATCCAGACAGACGGTCAGACGAAAAATCTCTATACTTTGTAGTATAACCTTTATGCCTCCAAGCCTCAGCAAGGCCTTAAAACCTCTGCCTAGGCATTGAATCACCCGGAATCTGGGATGTCCTTGCTAGTCATTTTCCTCCATTCCTCTCTTTGCATATTCTGGTATGCTGCCGATTCTTACGCTCTACTTAATGCTATGATTAATGAGCTTCAGGTCTGGAGCCTGTGGAGTCAATCGATCTATTTTTTTACTTTGTAAAGTAGCTTCACGTTGTGGGCGGTAAGCTTTGGCTCATTGTTCTATTGTAAGTAATAGTCGTTTTCAAGGCTGTAAGTCTGGACACTATGCTGTAACTTCTAAAGCATGAGGAAGTCCTTGTTCATTACCGACTCTTTAAACGCCCTTTGCCACTGTAAAGGCCCATAAATTAAACTCCCGCGACTATTTTTCTTTTTCCAAGGCTGTTCTTTTTTTTTGATCTTGGTTCAGAAGCTAGCAAACTTGGAAATCTGTTCATTGGCGAAGTCAATAGGCTTTTTTCTATTGATGTGTACGGTTTCCTGTTGTTGTCTATAATATATGATGACTTATTTCCAGGCGCGATGATCGATTTTTTTGGAAACATCTTAAAGAAAACGTTGCTTAAATCCAAGTTATCCTTGGTCGGCCAGATTGGGACTTTGATATGAAGACCCTTGTCACATAATTGTTGTAAGCACTTTGGCTCGAAGAATGTTTTAACTCATGATTGAAAGTGTATAATAAAGTGGTTAAAATATATATTAACAAAAAATATTCTTGATCGGTATCAACAGGCGAGTCGATTTGAATATATTAGTCTGGCCCTATGAAACCTAAATTTTAGACAGGAGCTCGAGTTATCAAATTTGATGTGAGCATCCATTTTGTTACGCATATGAATTTTAGCTCAAATTGTTCCTGCAGCCATTTCCGACCTTCACAAAATAAAATAACTAAATATGTTTAAAATATCATCCAATTAGGTACAATTTTTTATATAATTCATAAGAACTTGTTGAACAAATTTCGTTGGAATCGGATAATACGTTTCGGAGATATACACTTGAATGTTTCGCACTGAAAAGCCACGCTCAACAATGGATGCTGCAACGAAGACACATTATTTATTAGTTTCTTTGTATTTAAGGCGCATTAATATTGTTTGCTAATAGGAGTGGGCGAGAAAGCATGCAATTGCTGCTACGCCATGTTAAAAAATATTTAAATTTCGAAGATGTATGACTTTATAAATCAACTCTACCTGGTACGATATGAAGTATCGACTTAATTTTCGATTGCTTTAAGAACAAAAGAAATTTTATAACAAACTCTTATTTCCCCCGTTGTTTTTCTGTATGGTTCAAAATTAGTAAACGTATTCTAATTATGGTATTATTAATAAAATAAAAATATCAAGAAAGCTAACTTCGGCAGTGCCAAATGGTTCAAATATTATTAATAAAAACTTCCAAATTTGTAATTCCCAAAAAGGTTTTAACTTGTTTTTCTTTTTTGTTTTTTACTTTTACTTATTTACAATCAACCCAATACGGAAAAATGTCGGTTTAATAATTGGAGTTCCCATACTATATGGAATTCTGTATACAGTGATGATCCTTCTGCAATAAGACCAACCACTTACAGTAATTTAACAATACTAACAAATTTATTGTTTTATGAGAGAATTTTATGTAACTTTGCAATCAAAATAAATCCAAGAGCTCGAAGTCTTAATTTTAGGGTTCAGATTCAAATTAGAAGCTGGAAGTTTTCATATTCGCTTTCTTAACATCTTAAATCTTACTTAAATAAATTATAACTTAACATTTAATTCTAAAATATCTCCCACTAGCGTTTCCTTGGAGAATTTAAGAATTAAAATTTTACATATGTATTTAACTACAGAATATGTTAAGAAACTGCAATGTACTATTATTAAATAAAGTTTGACAAAATGTATTCTTATTTTGAAAAAGGTATATTCAATATGGTAAGAAATATGCAACGTATTTATTTGCTGATTTTACATTTTGATTGAAAAAAAAAAAAACTGAAATCGAAGATTGTTTTATAAAAAACATTATTATTATTATTAAAGTATAGGATATAGTTGTAAACTATCAACCTAACTATATTTTACAAGCACTGGCAACTAAGGCCTTCGGCTTAGACGAAAACAACATCCATGCACTAGCCTGGGATTCGAACCCGGGTCCTCGTTGTTCAGTTGCCTAAATGACTGGGCCGCTTAGACAACTCATCTACCGAGGCCTGCTTATAAAAAACATATTATTTTAAAATACACTTAAATTTGCAATGTCGAAGAAACGCATAATTCTGCGTTATATTCATACAAAACTACACAATTTTAAACACATGACTCCGTTTCCTGTGCCATGCACAACGTAATGCTAGCATATTTAGTATGCGGCATAGAGCGCTCGTGATCGTGCCCTTGTAATATTAAAAGTACCTTTCGTTATTCATGTCAGTATCTATTTCAATATTCCTGTAAATATCTTTGTCAAAAAACCTATGAATGTATGGATAGGCGAAGTTCTTGATGGTCATAAAGCGGCGGTTAGGAATAACGACATGGACAAACTCGTAGGTTGTCGATTTCAAGGCCAGCGGTCAGGAGTTTGGTAAGTTCCACGAATTCTGTTTAGCACTTTATTATGCCCTGTACCCATAGGGTACAAGGGTATATTAAAGTCGCTAAAATGTATGTAACAGGCAGAAGGAAAATTTTCCGACCCTATAAAGTATATATATTCTTGATCAGCATCAACAGCCGAGTCGATATGACCATGTCCGTCTGTCCGTCTGTCCGTCCGTCCGTATGAAAATCGAGATATCAGAGACTACAAGAGCTAGAGCAACCAAATTTGGTGTCAACATCCGTCTAGTGTCTACGCAGATCAAGTTTGTTTCAAATTTTTGCCACGCCCACTTCCGCCCCTGCAAATTAGAAAAAACTATAACTAGAGTACTATTAGAGCTACAGTAATTATTTATTAGCAGACTCAATTATATAGCCAGTATGTACAATCTGACCGAATTTGACCGAAATCGGACAATAAATATCGGAGATATACGTATATATGTTTTGTACTGAAATTCTATGGGCAGCAGCAGCTGAAATGTGTGAGCGAGATAGCATGCGCATGTTGCTTTGTACCGAATGACGAATTAGTTTCGTTCACTGAAATGAGTGAGCGAGAAAGCATGAATTTGGTGATTCGGCTTGTTAAGAGAATTTTATGAAAAATTTTATTCAATTAATGAGGATTGCGGAGGAGTCTGTTTAAATGAAATATCCTTTTTTGGTACAGGGCATACTCCAAGTCGGCATGGACGACTTGCTTACTTCATTTAAGTATTGAGTATCACAGCGTTTCTTCAAATTTTTGTTGAGCGCTTTCAAATGATGTCAGTGTTCAACCAAGGAAATGGGTTCCTGTCGAGCCACTGGCTCTGCAGTGGAAACCATGGTAATAGTCAAGGCCAGTGGATCTGCGGAGACATTGCTCAAGCGTCTAGCCTGCGTAGAAGTCTGATGAGCCATCGCAAATATATCAGAGGTTTAATGGGGATCATTAAAAAATGTTCCTTAAGCTCTTCATCCTTGCTTATTACCTGCCTTTCATGTGAAGCACTCTCAGCGGAAGTGCCAGGATGTAGCGATTTATTGGCTGCAAAAAGATCTTCTGAAAAAATTGATGCTTATGTAGAGATCATACTATTGAAAGAATAAATGTGCTGTAAACTTTGGCTTTCTGCCACGAACAAGGAAAATGCTGAAAGAGATTTGTCGTTTTCATGTCAGAAATTCCTGAATATGCCTTCGGCTCGTCCGAAGTAGTTCTTGATTTCGATTGATGTCCGTGTAATTGAAGGGCATGAACAATTTCTCGTATCCGGAGCAGGACGCTTATAAGTTACGTCTGCCGACAATGTTTAAAGAGGACACGCCTTGCATCAACGGATGTGGGCCCTTACTGCAACCTTTATTTTGGGGATCAAACACGTTATCCACAGATCCAATGAAGAGGTTAAATATATGAGCACTGATGTGAAAAGGGACCGACTAAGTATGGCTTGTTAACCAAGGCTAGGACAATCAGTCCTGCGGAAGAATTTCATGTTTTTTACTGGAAGCACCGGGAATACTGCTGAATAGAGGTTAGCGGTGAATCACGGACTTTATCGGAGCCACGCGCGTTTTGATGTTTGGTAGATATAATGCTGTAATGCACACTGGGAAATCTCTACTCATTAAATGATCCTGGAGAATGGCTCGTGTCACGTACTTCTGATTCGATATCCACCTGAACGGAGGAAAGTCAGCACCAGTTATAGCTGAACAGAGGGGTCTTCCTTGGTATGAGAAGCATCGAGAATTTTTATATACATCTTTGTATATATACACATCTATGTATAATTCGCTTTAGGGGCCAGTCCCAGATTATATGCCTTGCGCAAAATAAAAAGGCTTCGTGTGCTCCGGCTTTTATTCACTTTTTATTCTTTTTGGGTTGCTTGGGTTACAAGAATTGTCGCTGATATTGAATTGTTATTTAAGGACACTGATGTTATTTCAGATATTTTGCCGCCAGATCTGGCTTAATTTAAGGATGGGAAATAAATCGACTCTTCGTGACGGCGTTTTCCATGAAACTTGCCAATCACCCGCCAATGTGACCGTCCGGCATCAAAATCTTTCCCGCCGCTACTCCTGGTCACCGTTTTGGCGGGAACATACTGCCCCAATAGCTCGGAGGTCGAAGTAGGAGGATAGTGAGCAGGCGTCGAAGATAATCCACCCAAACACCGTGCTCTGGGTGGCCGGGACGCCACCTTGGCTGGGCACACATCCGGGCTGGATGACCTCCGGATAGAGGTCTGTCCCAAGCACCAATGACACGTCCGCCGGCTGGTAATAGCTACGGTCCCCTAGGACCAGCGTGGCGAACACGCAGGGAGTGCGAATGTGGAGTTCCTTTTCCACCATTAGCACGACCTCCTTCTGGAACCCGGACTCCATCCGGGAGCGGATCCTTACCCACCGGGGCCACCGCCAATCCGAGATCCGCGGCGAAGGCCGAACTGGTCCGGCCATCGTGAACGCAGGCATCCACCAGAACCTTGACCACGACCGTACGCATGACATGAATTGTCCGAAGGTGCAGCTGACGTACCATGAGTCGGCGCTCAGAAGGCCCTGCTGTCTCCGGACTTGACCGTGTGAAGTAACGTGTGGTGGGCTGCGCCACAGCGGCAACATCCCCCCGAGCTCCAACAGGACCCGGCCGAATATTTGTGGGTTAGACAGTTAAGAAACCGTCGATACTGCCAGAGCCCGTGGAATCTCCGGCAGACACGGCAACGTTAGGTGTTTCCCTCCTGTGATTGGCGACGGATTACTTGGCGGGAAGGAGGTGCCATAGGAATGTTGTGCAATCCTATAAGGAGAGCTGGAAGGAGAAGAAAGGATTTAACCGCCAGTCGGTTGAAGGAAGGTTGTCCTTACAGACGACCAAAAGATCATCGGGTTGCAGTCTACGGGAAGAGAACTTCCACTTGTTCCTCTTGTGCAGTTCCTTTAAATATTCGTCTTTCCAGCGTCGGCAGAAGTGGTGATCAAGCGCTTTCAGGTGTTGCCAGCGATTCACCAACGACATTGGTTCCTCATGGATCTCTGACTCGACGATGGCCACCTGGGTGCCTCCCTCTAGGAAATGTCCAGGACTCAAGGATCCTACACAGAGAGTTCCTCAAAGGTGTATCGGGTGTTGGCAGTGGATCAGCAGTACAGGGTTTTGAAGCTCTTAACCCCAGTTTCCCAGAATCCTCCCATGTGCGGCTCGCTCAGTGGAATGAAATGCCAGGATGGGATTCGCAGTCCCAACCGGTTAGTAATGCAACGCTTCGTCGCTTCGAAAAAGTCCCTTCCCAGGGCCTCGGCTGCCCCGACAAAGGTTTTGCCGTTGACGGAAAAGATCCGTTACGGACATGACCTCCGCAACACAAATACAGAGAACCCTGCTGCCGTGCAGGGTGATGCGGCGCACGAAATCGATGAGGATGCGGGTCAACCGAGCGTTGTACGGCAGGAGGATAGGATGGCGCTCGTCATAGCTGAGTGATGCGGAGGCCCGCAGGCGCCCGCAATACCTAAGGGTACCAAGGCGGTCTAGAAACGGATTTAGGCTCGCCAGTGAACTTGAGGAGGAAATTGGACGGCCTTCGGACAGGCAGCGGTTTTCTGCCGCAAACTCTCTACGCTGGTTGGTTAGATCGACTTCCGCCTAAGTGGCGATGTGACATCGTGCCCGTGGTTCTATCTCCGTTTCCAACACAATGCCCGGAGATGTTGGCCAACGCTCGCTAGAGAGACGAAGCCAGTCTGGTACATGCCACCACAGCAGGCTTGCCGCCAAGTCAGCTGCCGATACTCCCCGGCTCGCTAGATCAGCAGGATTGTCCTCAGATCGCACATGAGCCCAATCGCGGACCGCCGTGTTGTTAGAGATGGAGGACACTCGGTTGGCGACGAAGGTGGACCAAGCTCGGGGATCACTGCAGCATAGAGGTCTGCTAGAAGTACCGCCCCACACAGTTCCAGACGGGATAAAGACACCTTCTTTATCGGGGCTACTCGAGTCTTAGCCGTGAGCAGATAAATACTTACGTGATCTCCATGTTTAACGTGCACATAAAGCGCTGCACCGTAAGCCTTCTGCGATGCATCGCAAAAATCGTGAACCTGCCAAGTGAAGTCGGGCCGAACTTCTACCCATCTGGGGATATGGATTGGATCCTGGATAATCCTGCAGGAACTCCTCCCAACCCAGCTCAAACAGCCAGATCTGCTCCATAAAGATTTTCGCTCGAACAACGAACAGAGCTTTGTTATGTCTGACAATACCCCCCTTTTGGAAACAGTCTCTTTCATCGGAGCGCCTGAAGAGACGAAGAAGAGCTGGTCCTGCTTTGCCTGCAGATGCCTAGCGTTTTGGATTCTATTCCACTTCTGCAGTTAATTGACAGTTCACACCAAAGGTGACTGTTTGGAGTTCGATTCCATTTTCGTCTCGACGTAAGATACGCTGGAATGGGGTATGGTCTGAGGATACGCGAATCTGGCCATACAACTGATGTCATCATTGACCACAACTCGGAAGAAACGCCATTTGAGGATCTGTCGCATGAGATGCACTTGAAGGGTATGGCCAGTATCCAGGATATCCTTCAAGCTGACACCTCTGGTGGACGGAATTGAAGCGCTGAAGACGACACGGAGCTGGGTCGTGGTGCTTTCGGGCTTAAACACCGCATGATGGGGCAAATATTAATTTTTGGCATCAGTAAGGCCTAAGGTTTTCTCTAGTGGAGCCTCATTCCTGGGGTATTGTGCCATGGAGATGGATCTAGAATGCCCTAAGTCTACGTTTTCCGGGTCTTTAAAGGGTAAGGAGACTACAAACATTCCGTCCTCCTCTCCTTTGGTGGTCTTCCTGAAATGCATTTCGCATATTTTGTAGGCTTCCTTTTTCGATTTTGATACTGTCCCCAAGGATTTGGGGGAAGAGGACCAGGTAATTCTGAATGGAGTGACTCGAGGAAGGGCTCTCACCGGAGTCAGTGCGCGATGCAGGCGCTGTGGGCTGCGTTCGGAAAGGATTCACTGCTGGAAGGACGGTGGACGGCGCACGGTGCAACAGCGTATGGTACGTATAGAAACTGTGGGCGCTGGAGCAGTCACGTAACTGATGACCGTCATTCGATTCGGCACGGTCATGCCTTAGAATTTGGGACAAATTCGAATCGGATGATTCCCTCTCCCACACAGTTTACCGAACACGGGCGTCTTAGCCACCTAAGTGCTCAGTGCTTGAAACCTGGCGGGTGGAGCAGATCTTCGGACACCGGACGTAAGAGGTTGTGGTGGGGAGCTCGAAATCCGGTGTTCGAGGGTCTCTGAGACGCGGTACCGGTCGACCAAAAACTGGTTCAAGTAGCACCACGTGGGCAAGTCGCTCTTATTGGGAATGGATTATTCCCTCAAGCCCACGGTGGAGTGCGGTAGCTTGGACGTGCAGAGGGCCACCAACAGTACGCCCCAATTTTCCGTACTGACTCCGGACCTTTCCAGTGTTGTCAAACAACCTCGAATGGTCGTTTGCAAGTCTTTAAGGGCCGTACAAGTCTCATGCATGACTGGAGACAGGCTGAACCTTAAGATTCACCCATGCCGTGTGAAAATCGTCGTTGGTAAGGGGTGAGCTAGACACAATTCCCTTAGCCTCGCCTCTGGTCTTGGACACTAGGTGGAACAATTTCTCTACCGGCGCCAACCTCGGATTGTTGACGTACATTGCAGTGAACAAGACGCGGAAGGTAGGCCATTGATTATAATGCCCGGAAAATACATCCACCTCGCACGGAGGTAGTCGACAGACTTTGGTGACTTGGTGTGCAGAGCCAGCGGAGTACGGTGGTAGCGGGGGAGTGACAGGGAGTGTTTGGAGTCGCTCAATGCGTTCTCCGAGAGTGGCAGTGCCGCAGAGGATATATACCATGTAGGCGTACTCATATTTGAGCTTTACTGTGGAGAGATCAGAGAAATATTGCTCACTCGTATTCATGGAAAGCGCTCGCGTACACGTCAGATACTCTGCCACTACCTTGCCTCAAAGGACTTTATTTTGATGGAGGTGCACCCGTAGAGCAAACATGGAAATTTCCTCCTCGATCGAGGTCATTGAATTCACTTCGAACACGATCAGACTATCGCAGGCTGCGATAAAATGACTTAACGCCATCTTTGATGCGTATAAGCGCTTTTGGGACTCGGATCTAGTCAGGACCGGGGCAGTTGGAACCGAGATTGTGATTTGAGGGATCTCGGCGGATTTCTCGGAGCCCGGAAGAGTGGACGATGGCACTCGACTGGACAAAGATGCTCGTTTGCGCGGAGTTTGAGAGAAGCAGGTCGATGTTGAGGCGCTACTAGAAGCAGACTGACAATGTTTGACTGTATCAGTGAAATGACGGAGTTTACTTAACCGAGATGACGACGTGGATCGGCGCGCCAAGGAGAGACGATAAGGCTTCAAGATACTCTTGGCAGGGTCTTCGGGCATAGTCAGATCAGAACCGGCTACACAACGAATAATATGGAATGGATGCGGAACCTGGAGTAGACTGTATTTTAAGTAGGTAACAATAAAAAAACGAAGCTGAGACCGCGGCGGAGAGTGCGATTTATTCTACACGCATATTATTTTACACGTTCCACACATATAGTCCACATTTCCTAGCTTCGAAATCCACATATGGAAATTGTTATTGTAACAAATATAAATATATATAGAACTTATGGAGGAATATGGAATATATATATATGTGCAGGAAGCGTATGGAATAGTATGGACTGGATCGTGTGTTGCAATTCGTCGGGTTCCCAGATATGAGGTTTCACGCGGAGTTAAGCATCGATGATCTTCTGCAAAAATTTGTGCTCACTGCCACATCACATCCAGTAACAGCAAACGACTCGGTGCTGCAATCTGCTATGCTACCCTTTTCAAAATCTGCAACAATGTTTTTATGTTGGACAGAATACATAATAATTTTTTGGCAAATAGTTATTGGACTTGGAAATTTAATAAGAAAATATATGATTTCTTTATTTTGGAAGGCCTTAATACTGGCTATTTCTAAGATATTGGTAACACTAATATTTGTGAAATGTTTGTTTCTGATTTCATTAGCATCCAAATTGTCAAAAATTTCAGGACTGATGAGGTTAGCTTTTGCGAGTGTGATTATAAGAGTTAAATTTTGCAAGTCTGAAATGATCATTCTTTTTTTAATAGATGTTTTTTTGGGATGTCTATTAAATTGAGCAACTGATCAAGTTTTACTGTTTGCACCAATCTCTGTTGCCAATCTGTTCATGTTCGGTAAGAAATAATCGCGGAGCACCTGTTTTACATTTTCTTGGGCCAATGAGATCTATTTTGCTTAGTCGTTAGTATTTCTCATTATTCGTTTCTATCAGGAATTGACGAAATACTTTGAATACCTAATCGTTGTCGTTGGAAATATTTCTATCAGCTTATGCTGAATGACGGTACTGAAAGTTTGCAATGTATTGTGTTTACGACACATAGGGCCATCGCTCATTTCGTTTGTCAAAAATCATATTTTCAAAATAGCATTTGAAAGCAAAATCCTTAAGCTTCAAATTGAGTGGTTGGTGATAATTTGATATATCATGAATATATTCAAGGGCAAAGTTGAAAATATTTCTTGGCATATTTTACCCATAAAATTCGCTTAAAAACACCTTTCTGATCACAAATAAACAAAATTATTTTAATTTTAATGACTAAAACCGATTTTTAAATGTTTTGTTTTAATTTTTTATAGAAATTCCGAAAAAAATATATTTTTTTATGATTTTTTTAGGTTATTTTTAAACATTGGGATAGCTTATTTTCATTTTACACACATGCTACTGGCAAATTTGCATGAGCTCTTCTTCTTCCTTGTACCTGGAACGCGTTTTTAATGCGAGGTTGCATTAGTTTTTTGGCTTTTTGACAACTTTGTGCAAAAATGCGCAAGACTACACTATACAGGTCTGATAGGTGAATCAAATGTATATGGTTTCATCGTGTATCTAGGTGTATCTCTGTTGATTCTACTCCACCAAAGTTTAAAAAAGGCGAAAATTTAGTGTATCTTTGAAACGTCTCCGATTTACTGAATATTTCAAATTTCATTAAATTTTTTACAACAAATAACTCAAAATTGATCTAATTTTTGAATAAAGTAAAAATATTCAAAGTTTCAAAGTTTCGAGTTTTTGTAAAAATTGTAAATTTTTTTCATACATGAAAAATGTCTCCACTTTGAGATGATGTAGCACCTACAATTCTTATCGGATTTCAAAAATATTTTGGATCCATAAGTTCTGAAGTATTATCTGTCGATTTTGTTATTTACTTTTGCCCAACGCGACGGTGAAAAAAATGATTTTTGGTCAGCTATCCGGGCAGAGGCCCCACAGTGTGACGTCAGTTTTTATCAATTTGCCAATGTTTGCATTAATGTTCTTCTGTTTGGTAAAAAAGAATGTTCTTATGGAAGGAAAATCGGCTTCTTGTTCTGGTTGATGGTCCGTGTAAATGTTTAAGTCTCTAATTCCGTAGAGGTAACTCCGGAGTGGTTTTATGAGCCAAGCGATTGCCAAGAGTTTTCTTTCATTAGTCGGTCTTGCGACAACACTGCTCCCAGGCATGCTCTGATGCGTCTATTCCTAGATCAAATGGCTTCTTGTACACCGAATATCTTAACATGGCATCTTCAGAGGTTAACATATTTTTAGCCTATTGAACGTTTGCAACTGCCTAGCTGTAAATTCGATTTTGACTTTTCTGGAGTGGTTGGTGCTTACCTCACCATAATCTCCCATAAGTATTTCCGTCAGAGGTCTTGCGATTGCGGCATAGTTTTTAATAAAACATCTGCAATATTTGGAAAGGTCCAAAAATGACCTCAACTCATATAGAGATGTTGCAGGTTTAATGAGGTGTATTGCTCGTAACTTTTCTGATGAGATTTTTATACCTCTCCTAGCCACAACAAACCCAAGGTATTTGAAAAATACCCAGTCCCAACAGACACGGATAGCGTCGCACTTTGCAATTACTATAGACGTTTTATTAAAAAATTTCGCAGACTATTCACGGCACATAACTGGATACTGTAAAAAAAATGTCCGATGAATACCAAAACGCATTCGATTATTTAAAAAAGGCACATTATTGAAATATCCAGATTTCACAAAAGAGTACTGCATAATAACAGATGCAGAGCTGTACTAACACAAAGATATGGAGATAAATAACTCCCAGTTGCATATGCTTCACACTCATTCACCAAGGCTGAAAGCAACAAATCCATAACAGATCAGGAGTTGACAGCAATCCACTGGGTAACCACACATTCCATACCATATATATATGGCAAACACTTCATTGTAAAAACAGATCACAGACTGCTTTCATATTTGTTCTCAATGACGAACCCCAGCTCAAAATTAACCAGAATGAGATTGGACTTAAAGGAACATGATTTTACTATTGAGTACTTAAAGGAAAAAGACAATTACATGGCAGACACCCTATCACGGATAACAATATCCGACCTCAAAGACATGCCAAATAAAGTCCTGAAAGTTACTACCAGGCAACAGTATAGACAGAAAGAATCCTGCGCAGGAAATGTACAAGTAGATTTGCCTATGCAAATACTTGACAACGCTTTTAAGCCCAGCGTATATGAAGTCATTTCTAATTATAAAGTACGTAAAGTAGTGGAAGGGCATATAAGAAAAGTACGTACGTAGATGGTCAGTGTTAAAAACTGCGCAGTAGGTAGAATCAATCACAAATATCGGATCCAAAGATCTTCCATTCTTATTACGGACAGAGTTTATCTGGGCTCAGGATAATTCAAAAAGGCCATCAATAAAAATATGTGACGTAGAAGGAAGCAACGAAGCAGATTCATCTGAAGGTGACCATTGAATTTCAGGCAAATAAGAATCACTAAAAACATATTGAATTGACTCAAGATGTTTGTTATGCAATGCTATGTCGGAGTGTGGTGGAATGTAGGAACATGTAACTTAGGCGGAGAAGGCTGCTCTGCCGCGTTTGCTAGCGTTGAGTCGGTCTCGACCGTGTGGATCAAAGTGTGGTGTGCCTTACCACAGTGGCAACACCCCGCCGAACTCCGACAAGTCCCTGTAGAGTGTTCGTGTTCATCAGTACTGTCCGCAGTGGCTTGTCGGCACAAAGGTAAAGGACCTGCTGGCGGCGACCTTCTACTTGGCGGGGAAAAGGACGTGTTGGGGCCATATGTGTACTGCCCGGTTCCTACAGCTGGAATGGGTTAATACGCACAAGGTAACACGTGACACGAAACAAAAGGCGACGTGGACAAACAGAAAGAAACACGGAGGAAATGTCACAACCGTGAAGGAGCCGCATCTATTGCCCAATCTAGTTTCATGGTTCTTAACACCAAATGCTAAAAGGATTATCTTCAGCGGTGTTTTCACATGATCCTAAGTAGTCTTATAACTTTGTCACTACTAAGACATCTTTAAACCCATTCTGTTTAAGTTTCAAAAATAATATAGCTTACTGTGATCAGGCCATTGCCGATTTGTTTACTGATTTTTTCAAAACAACCTAATCCTTACGGGAATATAGTGGGAAACTTTCGTATCCGTATCAGCTTAACAGATCCAATTGTATTTTCAATCCTTTTTTCGATAAAAGTGCGCGTCTTTGTGAGCTTGAGATAATCCTAACCTGTGTACTCACCAGGGACTGATGGGATTCCTGGGTGTGTTCTAAGATTTTACGCTGATTCTTTGTGCAAGACCATTCACAAATTATTCTCCATGTCTTTTGAAACATACTCTTTTCCAATGATGTGGAGGGAATATTTTATTACTCTACACAAAAATAGTAATACGTTCGTTGTGTTAAATATAGTGGTATTTCCAATTTCTGCGCGATTCCAAAAGCTTTTGAGAAAATACTAACTTTTCAGTTACAGCATTTCTGTATATCTATAGTTTCACCCGCTCAGAGTGGTTTTGTGAAACGAAGATCTACGACTCCTAACCTTTTATAATTTATCTCTTTAATGATCAAAGGAGTTGAAGAAGCTTAGCAAATTCATGTTATATATACTGATTTCAGTTAAGTTTTTGACTCTGTTAACCATAAGTTACTATTTGTAAGGTCAACAAAATTAGAAATTTAACTTCAGTAGTTTCTTTGATTCGTGAGTATCTAACAAACAGAAATCGGATTTGCTTAAAGTGGGGTTTACCCCTTAGGGGTTTTGCCTTCACGGTACTCCAATATGTCCATATAACACATAGTACAGTGGGCCAAAATAATGCGTCAGCCAACGCCTCTTCAAGATGAAACATCTTGTCAGAGCCAATTAAACTATATGCTATCCGACACAACATTACCCCCTTGGGTAGGGGCGAGGCCTATCTAAAACCTCTGCTGGTCAATGGGTACAGCAAGCGGTTGAAACGCAACTCCACGCCGACCCCGAAGGCTGTTTTCGCATTTGGGCATTAACCACAGCCACTACTATCTCCCACAAGGGGGCCAACCACTAATTGGTCTAGCTAATAAGCTACTTACCCTACCCGTAGTACTAAATTAACAGCTTTGGTCGGCTGTTCGCAGCGATTTTGTTCACGATAAACACGAATTGGGTGGTTCAACCGCCTTACCCCATAAGGAGGTTCACCTACCAGGTTAGGAGTTCTGGTCCAGCCCCGTAGCATGGAACAGGCTTCACACTACTACCAGTTTCGGCAGTTATCATCACGGCACTGGTTGCTCCACGTTGTGCATCCCTCGCCGCTTTGAAAACGACGCCCTCGCGAAAGTGCAGCCAATCGCTTTCCTCCAGCGGGTGGGCACGCCATACCGCCTTGCAGATACCACCTATGATGCCGTCTAGCGCGGGAAAGCGCCTGCTCTTTAACGGGGCCACGTATACATCGACCTCGAAGACTTCGAGAGACGATGCAGCTTCATCCGGAATGGCAATGTCATCTCTCATCTCCGCAACTGGAAATAAGTTACGGAGGAGGAGACTCGCACAGTCGTGCCATGTTATTACTTCCCTACCATCCGAACGAAGGCATCTCAGCTCCGTGGATCGCTTTCGTCCTTGGCATATCCTGTAGACGTGCCCCCATGGGTCATCCTCAGTGGTCTTCAACGAAACTTCGCCAACGATCCTCCTCAGTCTGCAGGATGAGCTTCTTGAACTCGCGGACGTCTGTCCTAGCATCCTGTCTCCTGACATCTCGGCGCTTGGTAATAAGTTCCGTGCTCCACCACTTCACCTATCCCACTGCTCTTGACGTCCTGCGGCCAGCATTCTATTGCACACAGACTGTACGATGAGGCGTCGTGCAGTCACTGATGAATCCACCGGCAAAGCTCTGATGTGTCCAATGGAAGTGCTCCAGGATTTCCTCCACCAGTTACGAGTCGAACAATCGCCAGTTAGCATTCGCGAGTTTCCGAATCGCGAGAACTCCGGCTCGGCTCCCGAGAATTCCATCCTCCAGCTGCTCACCCTGTTGTTCAGTTGGCCACGAATACTGCATTCCAATCTAGGCAGAGGATGACCGGAGTACTGCTCGCCAGTTGCAGAAAGGCATACAATAAGGTTGAGTAAATTGAGCCAAACTCACCTGTGACCCTCACACATACTCCAGCCTCGGTGATATGCGATTCGACTGGCAGACGACATGTGGATCGTCGATGATGACGGCAGCATTTCTCCTCCGACCCTTAAAGATTCGGCTACCGTACACTCTCATCCCGATATGATATGGCCTTCCCTATCCATGTAGGGCTCCTGCAGCAGCGCAAAGGGCAATCGAGAATACCGCATACGTACACCGATATCGATGCACGCAACGCGACCCCGCCCACAATTGGCTTGGATGAGACCAAGCATTTTGATGTTTGGCGTGGACCCTCTCCAACAGACCTCGGTAGATTAGGCACGATCCCGAGAGGATTAGATGCCCTGCGGGTTGCCCTATGAATCGGCAGTTCCGCCAGTCCACTGGACAAGCAGGTACGACTCTCCCAGTCTTCGACCTGCTTACCGGACTCGCTCGGGTCCCGACTCGTGACCACCGTGGACCACGTCTCAACTGGCTTGTTGAACAGTAAGTTGGGGATCGGTACTTCGGTGACGGGGACAGCGATGGCAGCGGTGTTGGCCACAGATGGATAGGCGTGGTAAGCTGCAAGGCAAGCATTAATGGAGCAGGAGCAGGCGCGGAAGTGGGATGTCCGCCCGAAGGGCTTTCGAGCAAATCGTTTCTGACGGCCAGCGACATTGCCAATTCCTCAAGACGCCATATTGCTGCATAGATCTCGCGGACTGCTCCAAGCTCCGCAACCACAATACGCGTGCCCTCAGCAGCAGCGCAACATCGGCATCGACGTCGACGTCAGCAGCATCACTGGCATCAGCAAGGGCGGCTTTGCGCTAGACCAAATTTGTCATGATATTTGTACAAACCTCGTTCTCAATATCTTCTGGAACACGTAACATTAGCTGACTACTCTTGATATCTTAATGCTACTCCACTTCACATTTCAATCATTTTATTTAATTGATTTCTTAATTTCTGTTTATTCTTGTCTTTATCTTTTCTTTATCATATTCTTAAATTTTCTTCAAAACTGTTGTTATCTTGATAGATATTATGCTGATGCATGATACACATACATCTACTTAATACGTCCACATGTTGCATTTAGTATACTGACCTAAGTAGTAGTACGTATTCATAATTGCGAAGTTCTGATGCTCACCTGGGAATTTCAGCGATTAATTCAACCTTATTTAAATGTAACTGAATGTTAAACATTCTGCTGTGTAATTATATACGAAATCTTTTTAACGCATAAGTAAATCCTAATGCTTTTTATTCAAAAATGTAGTACTCTTAATCAGTTTCTGTTGTTCTCTTAGAGAAATAAAATACGGATGCTATAGCTTGTTATTATTTGCTTTTCCAGAAATATAAATAGACATCTTCGTTTACTCTTTAATGGTACGGGTAAATTCTAGTTTTTAACTTATTCCTAACAAATGAAAACTCCGAACTAGTCATAAATGATTATTTCAATAAGAGGGGAACACTTACACAATCAAACTCCAAGTCTTCATCCCGATGAAACTTTGGCCTATCAGCCTCAAACATCTAATTATTATTCGTAAATATTTTAATCAAAGTCAACCCCTTCATTATTTGCTATACTTTTCTTTATCATTTCTTTTTCCAATTTATTACCATTTTTAATATATTTTTTGGCCATTTCCCAAAAAAATTCAACCACGATCAAAAAACTAAATGTTCGCTTACATGTTTTGTTTTTTTCATATGGGAAAAAGAAATAGTCAAATTTTATTGAATTGAAGAGTTTGGAGCTTTTCTATTTTGCGATTGCGAAATATCGAGGTTCAAAATTCAAGTTTATCTTTTGGTCAATTTCCCTTATAAGGCTCTAAGAAGAGCATATTCGATACGATATATTTTTCAAAGAGAAATTGTGCAACAATCCTCATTACAATCCCTTTTTAAAGTAATCGTTTTTTAGAATAAAAAAAAAATGAAAAAGAGCAAATATGTATCAATTATCGATAGAGTTTTGGATTGTATTTTCTGATATTTTAAAGTCACGCCACGCCAGAAAAAAAGCACTTATTCTAAATATTTCAATGCCGAAGGTCGCAAGTGTGAATCAAATTCAATTTCAAATCTTTTTTTTCAACTGTCAGAGTTCGTAACGCCATGCGAGTGTATTTTTTTTCTCTTGTATATTTATAAATTATGAAGAACTACTAATACAGATGGTATTGTTAATGCAATGGATACCTTAATACAGTATTATTATTCAATATTACGTTATCATCAACATAAAAATGTGTTTTTTTATGATGTCTCTTATTGTTTTTACCGAATCCTATATTTTCCTATATTATCACTTACAACATAAACATTTTTTATTAATTAAAACTATGCTTATATAAAGACTCCAAAGATCTCTTTGTCAGCCTTGAATTTTCCTTCCGGAAAGTGGACTCCATCCGAGAGTGGGCGATGGTATGGCAGGCTTAATCTTTACCCACAGGGACCACTGTCAATTTAAGAGCGTTCGGCTCTCGGGAGCGTAGTTGTCCAACAGAACGCTGGCCTCAAAATCCGTCTCGCCATTGTCGACCTTGACATGACGTTGCCCGATTAGACGTGCTTGAGCGTCGACAAGGTGGGCGCTCGGGATGACCTAAATGCTCCGCCGCATTTGCAAGCGTTAAGCCGGACTCTACCGTGTTGATCAAAGTGTGGTGTGCCTCACCACTGACTCAACACCCGCCGAACTCCGATAAGACCCAGTAGAGTGTTCATGTTTACCAGTACTGTCCGCAGTAGCTTTTCGGCATGAAGGTTAAGGAATTGCTGCCACTGCCCGTTGACTTTTGGTGGGGAAAAGGACGTGTACTGCCCTGCTTCTACTGTAATAACTCCACACAACTTTTATTATATTTTAGTATTCATTTATTCAATTCTTTTCCTTTTTAAATTTGATTTAGTTTTGACAATGCACGTCTTTGCTTTGTCGTTGCAGTTTTCTCAATGTTCTTAATTCTATAATAATTGTCTTGTACAGCTAAAGAGGGCATCTACGGTTTTGTTATCAAAAATATATGGTACTTGAATTTGTATGTTTGTATATAAATATTGTAACTAAGTGCTACAATATATTTGTAATAATATTTATGTGTTTCACTGAGTACAGTGAGTATTTAATATGAGAACATGATACATCTTCCTCCTTTAGAAAAATAACATAGTTACTTGTATAAAAATAACAGATTTTTTGTTCGTTTGTTTTTTTTTTGTCTTTGGGTTTTTGATGATATTCAAAATTATTAAAAAAGTAAAAAATGTTTTGTTTTCATCGCTCGAATCAGTAAATATTGATATATTCGAATGTCTTTGTTTATGTAATTTATTCTATGTAAGGCCCTACGGGAAATATTTATGAGAAAATTAAAGTCATTAGGAAATACAAATTTTTAACCTATCTTTATGTACTAATGGTTTTTTGGTTTTTATTATTTTGAAACCGTTATATTTTTTTTCTCCTATTTTTTCTACCTTATCAGGTCTTGTATATTTAAAATCTAGCTTATGTTTCATTTTTCAGTAAAACCTGGTTTCCTATTTTTTAAATCAAATTTAAAATATTCTTATCATAATAGGTTTTCTGTTTCATTTTTTATGTGTTAGAAACATTAATTTAGCTCTCTCATATGCCTATTCTAATCTTAATTTCGATTTCTTAGCATAATCTTCTACATAATAAAGTGGTTTAAAGTTATCTATGCTATTAATTTGTTTTGGCAAATTTGAAGTTTTACCAAATACTAACTCATATGGACATTAGTCATGTGCCATAGAGGGTGTGTTAAAGCAGTATACGAAGTATTGTAGCCATACATCCCAATCTGTTTTGTCGACTGATAAGTATGAACTTATGAAATCATTAAATGTTTGGTGGAAGTCATACTTTTTATATTTAGATTTTTGCATAAATCTTCAATTATGGAATTTTTATATTCTGTTCCCATGTCCGTAATGAACGTCTTCATTGGACCGTACTTCAGAATAAAATTTTCAAATATTTTTGCTATTGTTTTCGCACTTTTATCTCTATTTCGTATTGCTACCATCGCAGATTAAAGTTACTGCATATTGATTTCCTTGTTGCGATTTGGGTAGTGGACCAATCGAATCTATAATTATCTTGTCGAAACCCATTTGTGGCGTTTCGGTGAAAGTTAATGGAGTTTTCGTGTGTTAGTGGCTTTAGATTTTTGACACTTATGGCATTTCTTATATA
>JAECWJ010000398.1:0-49065 GCA_018150375.1 Drosophila sturtevanti | reverse complement strand
TCACCTGAAATCCCAAGCGCGAAGCAAATGGGAGGAAAACCCCCCTATTCCCAGGCCATATAAGCTTCAAAAATCAAAAAAAAAATAAAACAAAAAAAAACAACAAAACAACCGACTTGGAGTATACCCTGTACCAAAAAAGGATATTTCATTTAAACAGACTCCTTCGCAATCCTCATTAATTGAATAAAATTTTTCATAAAATTCTCTTAACAAGCCAAAACAACAAATTCATGCTTTCTCGCTCACTCATATCAGTGAACGAAACTAATGCGTCATACGGTACAAAGCAACATGCATGCGCATGCTATCTCGCTCACACATTTCAGTTGCTGCTGCTCAAAGCATTTCAGTACAAAACATATATACGTATTATCTCCGATATTTATTGACCGATTGCGGTCAAATTCGGTCAGATGGTACATATTGGCTATATAATTGAGTCTGCCAAAAAGAAATGCTGTAGCTTTAATAGAACTCTAGTTATAGTTTTTTCTCATTTGCGTGGGCGGAAGTGGGCGTGGCAAAAATTTGGAAACAAACTTGATCTGCGTATGGACTAGACGGATGTTGACACCAAGTTTGGTTGCTCTAGCTCTTATAGTCTCTGAGATCTCGATGTTCATACGGACGGACAGACGGACAGACGGACAGACGGACAGACGGACAGACGGACATGGTCATATCGACTCGGCTGTTGATGCTGATCAAGAATATATATACTTTATGGGGTCGGAAAATTTTCCTTCTGGCTGTTACATACATTTTAGTGACTTTAATATACCTTGTACCCTATGGGTACAGGGTATAAAAATATAAAAACAAAAATGAAGCACTCTTCACGAACCAGGTGGTATCCAAACCTAAAACAAATAAAAAAATATCAAAGAAGCTAACTTCGGCCGTGCCGAAGTTTGTATACCCTTGCAGAGTAATTGATTACTTTCTCCGTCATATCGGATTCAAGATATTTTAAAAATTGGAAATATAAAATTTTAAAAAAATTTGAACCAAAAAAAGAAACAGTAAGAAAAAATTCGAGTTTGCCAACGGTCGGATTTAAACCTCCCGCTTACGTCATTTCTAGAATCGATCTCTACCTATTGCGCTACCAAACTTATAATTCACGGCCTCGCTATTTCGGTATACATTGCAAGCATCCAGCTTCTCGCTCTCTAAATTTTCTGACGAATTCTAGAAAACAACACAATACAAATAGTTTTCTGTCTCTTTCTGTTTCGCACTCAGCTTGTAGTTTTTTCAAGCACGTGTTCGCATATATGTATGTATGTATGTTTGTATGTTTCCATGTATGTTGTTTGTGTACGCATATATAAAAGCAAATATAAACGTATTTAATTGGCTGCATATGCATACATACTGATGCTGATGGGGGTTGATTCATTGATTTTATTGATTTATGTCGGTGTTTATTATCCGATCTGATTCAAACTTACTGGTATGATGTAAAATAATTCTCATCTGTTCATCAAATTTGGTTGAGATATCTTAAAAAACAAAAAAGTTTTTCTCACAAAAACATACTTTTTCTGATGGGGGTTGATTATTGATTTTATTGATTTATGTCGGTGTTTATTATCCGATCTGAATCAAATTTTTGTCATCTATGTGCCAAATTTGGTTGAGATATCTTAAAAAACAAAAAAGTTTTTCTCACAAGAACTGTTTTGAACAACTCACATTTTGACCGAGGTACCTCTGATCTTTCCTATTTTTCTATAACTTATAGTTGTCCGATCCGACCAATCTTTGAACTTAATTTGCTTGCAACATCAACGGACAGAATGATATGACTTTTATTCACGTAGCTCAAAATTTAAGATCGATTAAGTATGTAGAAACAGACAGACGGACAGACGGACATGGTCATATCTACTCGGCTTTCGATGCTGATCAAGAATATATATACTTTATGGGGTCGGAAACGATTATTTCTATGCGTTACAAACATCTGACCAATTTTATTATACCCTCTGCAAGGGTATAAAAAACACAAACACAAAAAAACAAACAACAAATAAAAGAAACTCTTCTTAAGCATTACTAACTACCCTTCATCTTCAAGGATGGCATTGGTGTTGATACAGCAAGCAAGTGCTGCCCATTTCTTCAACAAGTCCGCATCAACGAAAAACTTTTCGACGCTACATATCGCACCCTGAAAGGACTAAACGGTCTCATCGGCGCCTCCCCTTTGATCTGCGGGACGCAGATCTTCGATAGGGGAAGGATTTAACGCCAGGGGCTTTGGCCACACACGCGAACACCAGGCCACCCATCTCCCCCCTGTGACAGTTTATGCACTTACCCCAAAAGCAGAAAGAAAAAGCAGTGCAGTCTATCACTAGATTCGGAGGAGGCACTGTGATGTTTTGAGGGCGCATGTCGTACTATGGTTTTGGCGACTTTGTTCCAATAGAAGACACACTTAATCAAGGTGGATATCTTTTAATATTAAATGATCCTGCCTTTGTATATGGAGACAGGCTATTTCCTATCAGCGACTGTATTTTACAACATGACAAAGCCCCATGCCATAAATGATCAACACCGAACAAAATTTCAAGGGACCTCTATATGGCTGTTCTTCCCTTTCCTTCGCAAAGCCCCGATCTAAATATTATTGAAAATGTTTGGACATTCATCAAGGGCCTAAGAACGATCGATGAAGATGGAAACCGGGCTGATACCATCATTGAAGTAGAAGAAATTTGGTCAAAACTAACAATTGACTTTGCCCAAACTTTAGTTGAATCAATTTCAGCTAGATTGCAGGCAGTAATTGATGCTAAAGGTGGAAACACAAAATACTAAATAAAAATGAAGTAAGCAAGTCGTCCCTGCCGACTTGGTGTATGCCCTGTACCAAAATACGATATTTTATTTAAACAGACTCCTTCGCAATCCTCTTTGAATAAAATTTTTCATAAAATTCTCTTAACAAGTCGAAACAGCAAATGCAAACGAAATTAATGCGTCATTCGGTACAAAGCAACATGCGCATGCTATCTCGCTCACACATTTCAGCTGCTGCTGCTGCTGCATAGCATTTCAGTACAAAACATACATATATACGTATATCTCCGATATTTATTAACCGATTTCGGTCAGATGGTACATATTGGCTATATAATTGAGTGAAACGAAGTGTGATAGCTTTCATACTACTCTAGTTATAGGTTTTTCTAATTTGCGGGGGCGGAAGTGGGCGTGGCAAAAATTTGAAACAAACTTGATCTGCGTAGACACTAGACGGATGTTGACACCAAGTTTGGTTGCTCTAGCTTTTATAGTCTCTGAGATCTACGTGTTCATACGGACGGACGGACGCCCATATCAACTCGGCTGTTGATGCTGATCAATGATATATATACTTTATAGGGTCGGAAAATTTTCCTTCTGCGTGTTTCATACATTTTAGCGACTTTGATATACCCTTTACCCTATGGGTACAGGGCATAAAAACCTTATTTGTTATAAAAAATCAAAAAGTTAAAAAAACTAGAAAGATGGACTAACTTCGGCCGTCCCGAAGTTCGTATAACCTTGCAGATTTTCTTTATATAATTCAGAGAAATTCGTTCATTCATTCATTATTATAAATTAAACATACCCAATTTACAAATTCAAAATTTTGAGCTTGAGAAAAAAAATTTTTCATACAAAAATTTTTTTTGTACCGATTGTTCCTATAGCAGCTATATGATATAGTCGTCTGATTCTGATCAAACTTGGTTGAAGTATCAAGAAGCATATCAAACTCATAAATATCAAATTTCGTGGCATTCGGTTGAAAAACAACAGTTATTGAGGATAAACCTTATTTATGACCGATCGTTCCTATGGGAACTATATGATATAGTCGTCCGATTCTGATAAAACTTGGTTGAAGTATCAAGAAGCATATTAAACTTATAAATATCAAATTTCGTGGCATTCGGTTAAAAAACAACAGTTATTGAGGATAAAGCTTATTCATGACCGATCGTTCCTATGGGAGCTATATGATATAGTCGTCCGATCGGGATGATTCCGAGATATACAGTGCCTTCAGCAAAAAGGAGCCTATGCTGAAAATCTCATGTCTTATGGTCTCGTAGGAGAAGCTGTTGATCCAGACAGACGGACAGACGGACATGGTCATATCGACTCGGCTATTCATGCTGATCAAGAATATATATACTTTATATAGTCGGAGATGCTTCCTTCTGTGCGTTGCAAACTTCTGACCAAAATTAATATACCCTCTGCAAGGGTATAAAAATACAAAAAAAGACAAGAAAAAAACATAGTTTTAGTTTTGTGTAAATACTTTTGTCGCAATTAATACCTGTGTAAATACTTTTGACAATTGTTTATTATAAGATCATTTGCTTTCAATTATCTCTATGTACCGTTATTTTTTCTATTTATTCTTTCATTGGAAAGAATAGAATGTTTTGTTGTTGTAATTCACTTACAACAACAACAAAATTACTTCGAAAAGTAGAGTTGCAAAAAAAAGTTCGTTGTGTAATTACTTTTGATCACCCCTGTATGTGTACTTTATATAGTTGGAGATGCTTCCTTCTGTGCGTTCTCTATTTAACAAAAAAAATGTGTTGAACACATTGTCAGAGAAAAGTATTCTACAATGAACAATGCCTGCGTTATTTATTTTAATTCAATTAGAATAAACAAATTTTCTTTTGTTGCATATGGATACTGCAAAGATCCATCTTGCAACAAATTTAAATTCAAAGGGGCCCTTCGATGCTTATATCCTCACACAATTAATTTAAAAAAAGGTTCACAGTGCAGAGCTATTAATCGCATTCTTGAAAAACAAGCCGCACAGCCTTTCAATATAAAAATGAATTGGCTTTGAAAGTGAATAAAGTAAGAACTTTGGTAGGGAACGACCAAATGATAAATAAACATTTATCGTTTTATAGAAATATCAAATCGGAGGCAAATGCTAAAAACGATTTTGATAAGGATGCATTCAAAGACGCGTACGACATGTTATGTAATGGATATTCTCATTACATTCAACATTTGTCGACGAAGATTGAAGTTTTTTTATGGAACATTGACCATATACGGCTGTTCCAAAAACATATTAATATGCATACTCTTCATATAGGTGCTACAGGTTGTGTTGTGAGACCAATTCGAATTGCAAAAAAACGAATGTTGCTTTACTCTTTGGTAGCACACTTTCCTGAAATGAGTTTAACGTACGGATTGACACATACAGTTGTTTCCAATCACTCAATCACTTCTGACATAGGTCTTTTTTTATGCGATTTAAATGAATCTTCCGCAAAAAATAAGTTACACACACCGCTCTGCAAACGGATTATAGCTGATGTTAGCTTCGCCATTATTGGCGCTATCCTTAAGGACTACTGTGGTTTAACTCTTATAGAGTATAATGAAATGTGTTTTCAATTTCTCTATAATAAAAATGCTGAATATCCAAAAATATGCGTACATTTCTGCACAAGCCATTATGCAAACATAATGTGTGCTGATATTGATAGCACAGTTGGCTTGCATAATATCAAACTTAGAGGTTTTTAAGAAATGCTATGGGAGTGGGATATAACATTTCGCAAATAAATGACTTGGAAGATTGGTTTAAATATTTAGTAACCATTCTTCTATCCCCTACCATAAACGAAATGGCTCGTAATGCATTCTTCTATTTTATAAATGATCGTCCAATTGCTTTTAATTTGGGCGATCATGAAAATAAAATTACCTTTAATAAGAGACATTGTGAGGATAGCCTTAAAACAGTATTTTATTTTGGGAAAATATATAGTGTCCTTATTTAAAATACAAATAAAAGGCCTAGTAATGGACCTGTTGAATCGTTTTTTAAGACAATTAAACATAGTGTTATACAAAATAAACAAGGCTTGAAATTGGGAAGATTTATCAGAGAAATGGATAAACTTTCGAATTCTGGGGTGAGACAAGTTGAACTTGCTCATCCGGAATGCAATAACTCGCCGATTTTGCATGGTACTACTATTAAAGCAAGACCTAATAGACGTACATGTAATTCAAAGCCAGTTTTAACTGAAATGTCTAATAAAAACTATCCAACTATAAGAAGAGTTGGAGCAAAAAGGGAATTAAAAAATTAAAGATAGGTTTATTTAAAGGACCATTTACCGGACCCAATAAACATCGCGAGACACATAATGAAAATAATTTATTGGATTGTCCACTGCATTCTGATCATTCTTATGCAGTTAATTATGATTTGTTTGGAATAGAAGAAGACTATAAGCAAATGCTTCTTAGTCATTCCAAACTAAATGAAGTAAGCAAGTCGTCCCTGCCGACTTGGAGTATACCCTGTACAAAAAAAGGATATTTCATTAAACAGACTATTTCATTTCGCAATCCTCATTAATTGAATAAAATTTTTCATAAAACTCTCTTAACAAGTCAAAACAGCAAATGCATGCTTTTTCGCTCACTCCTAACAGTTAACGAAACTGATGCGTCATTTGGTACAAAGCAACATGCGCATGCTATCTCGCTCACACATTTCAGTTGCTGCTGCCCATAGAATTTGAGTGCAAAGCATACACATATGTATATGTACATATATCTTCGGTCAGACGGAACTCTAGTTATAGTTTTTTTCTAATTTCCGGGGGAGGAAGTGGGCGTGTCAAAGATTTGAAACAAACTTGATCTGCGTATACACTAGACGGATGTTGACACAAAGATTAGTTACTCTAGCTATTATGGTCTCTGAGATCTAAGTGTTCGTACATACAGACATTGCAATATCGACTCGGCTGATGATGCTGATCAAGAGTATATATACTTTATGGGGTCGGAAAATTTTCTTCCGCCAACGCTGGAATCTTAATAAAAGATATTGCTTATGAATAGAGTGTGCCCGTCAAACTATTCACTATCAAATTGACAAATTTAAAATTATAATACTTTCACAAATCTCAAGAGATCAGGCAAATAAATGTATTTACATTTACTTAATTAAATATATGTACATATATTTATAATTACTGCAATATATGTATATACATATATTTACATTTGCATTAATATATATATTATATATTTACTTCAATAAATATACATATACATAAATACGGTTTAATGATATTCCAAATAAATTATCTTTATAATTAAATAAAAAATGCAATTAAATATATTTATATTTTTATATTTATTTATTTATATAACCTAATTCTTTCTTAGTACTACGCCCGCATCGGGAATGACACCCGCTTCGGGGATGTCACTCATGTTGTGTTGCTTGGCAGCAGCAGCCGGACAGTTACCCACTTTACGGGCTTTGGCCTTTTGCCTTAAGGCTGACCGCGCCGACTGCTGCTTCCTTACAGTCCTAATTGGACCTACCCCTTTGGCCTTTTAATTCTCGGTGCCACTTCTTCGTCAGCGGGGGAGATTGGCGGTGACCACCTTTTCACCCGTCCCAATAAAAAGTTTAATATCTGGAATAAAAATTTACAAAAAATATTTGTATATATAAAAAATAATATAAATGAATGAAAAACTAAGTACTTACCGATTTTGACATATTATAAAAGTTATATGTCGTCATTGTGATATGTGACGCCGTCAAAAGTATAATTGAAAGTGGCAACTTCACCAACGGAAATAGTATAGGTGAAGCGGTTGCCATATAATAATTTTCCTTTGAAAAATACATTTCGCTGGAAACCAGGGATTCTCAAAATCCCTATTATAGATTTTGCTGAAATTTTCAAGGGAGGTATAGAAAATTATGCTTAATTTAATGAACTACTGTGCATTGCTTGACAATTCAAAAAAGTAAGCTACGTTTTTTTTCCATCCTTTGCAGCATGTTTATATAAGTCGATAGCTGAACTCCGTTAATTTTGATTTATTGATGCTGATTCTATTGTCAAAATATGTATGGATTTTCTCAAATTCCCTATTATAGATTTTGATAAAATTTTGTCAGAAGACATATAATATGATGCTTAATTGAATGCTCTACCGTGCATTTCTGGACACGATCTTAGAGTTTTGCAATTGATACATAAATTTAGGTAGATTCCATATGGACACACGGCAGGATAGCGATTTACTACGAATTTGTAAACTTTTGAAACAATCGCTTAAACATTGCGAATATATTGATAAATTAGAATATGATTTATTTTATTATTTAATTGCAATTTGTGATATTATATGCAAAATAAATGATGTTGCTTAAATTCAAATGTTCGCGGTTGTTGGCAGAACTAATTCTGGCGACTGGTTCTCTACACAGGTTCCGATTTCGCAGTTGGCGCCTTCCTTATCAGTGACTTTCATCCAAGCAAGGCACCCATACATTTTGAGGTTTTATTCCAAAACGTTGATATAGAGTAAAAAAAGATTTTGAGTAAAATTGGCTGATTTATCACTGAATATGTGGGGCTTAATTTGACATATCGTGCATTGCTTGACAATTCCTATGAGTCGAGTTATTTGATTAACAGTGGCAATGCAATTTTTTTGACTGTTTTTGTATGGGGCAAATCCATAGGTGACCCAACTAATAAGCGATTTTCTGAAAAACGTTGTTATAGATTTTGCTTAAATTTGGTGGAGCTATTCTTGATGTGGAGCACAATCTGAGATATCGTGCATTGCTTGACAATTTCTGTGACTGAAAATACACACCAAAATGTGTGGACCTGATTTTTTCATGGTCAAAGTTATGCTATTTGCAATGACTGAAACTGGATAAAAATGAATGAAAACAATAGATAATGCTATTATTTATAAATTTAAACTTTTTTTGGTTCAAAAAAGTTAGTTAATAACTAAATATTTAAAAACAAAAAAATCAAAAAAGTTAACATTTCGTTAACAGCGACCGTCGCTAACTCGACATTAACAGACCGTCGCTAACTTTACGGACATAAACAAATCTTTAAATTCGCTACATTGCACAGTGGTCGGTACTGTATGAAATTAGCGGCCAAAAATGTTTCCACTGACTATATCAAAGTGAAATTTTTATATTAGCTTTATAAAAATATTATAAGTAGTAAACAATTGTATTGTCATAAATAAACCACTTCAAACCCCCTCTCATTTCACTTCTAGGCTATCAAAAAATAATTTTTAGAAAGTGTCTTTTTTTTTTTATTTTTATATATTTATTAAAGCATCAAAACTAAGTAGAAAAATATAATAGTTTAATAATAATTTGTTTAATTATGATATTACAAAAATAGTAAATAAAAGAATAATGAATTAAGCCAAAAATATTATTGCGGACTATTCGAGTAAATCAAACACTGATTTTGGTAAAAATGAGTTTTTTTTGCTTGGTAATTTTCTTTGACCAGAAATCAGAGGATCAGAGGTCAAAAGCAACCTATTTATTAAGTCCTGATTTGTGGCTACCCGTGAAATTTTCCTTGTATGGTTTAGTCGATACTCCTTAACGTCTTTATTTCTTGCCTCAGCTTCTTCTGAGAGCTCTCCAATAGATACTAATGCGTGCTTAATAATATCTGGCGCATGAATTAAAATTTTGTGAACCGAGGGAGGAATATAGTACCACGAATACTTAGTTGTTAGTTCTCGAGCAGTAGCTAGAGCCAATTCTCGAAATTTTCTACATTAATTTTTATAACCTGATGATAAGGTTTGTAGTAAAATTGCACAATTTTCAATAAGATGTTTTTCTATGCCAGTTATTTCAGCAGACACTTGGGCTTCATTGAAAAATCTTCTTGCAGTGTTCCCATCATTTGAGGATCCACTTCCACCTGTTCTTGGTTTGTCGACAATTAAACCCATTTTGTTACGAAATTCGCACTGAATCATTTGTTTCCGTCGTAGAAATTGTTGTTTATTTTCTGCGCCCCTTACTTGCCACTGTTTTATTTCGAGTCTATATGAAACGTGAAGCATATATTCAAAAAATCGAATGTAGGCATGTAATGGAGACAATCCAAATTCGTAGCGATCTGTTTGAACTTGTTTTTGTAAGCAGTTGTCGATATCATTCATCTCTGTCGGCTTAGCTTCGCATATGTAGCATTTTGCAGATGAGGTTTCAGTAAGGGGCATTGCAGACTTTGCCATCTACCATAGTTAGCATAAGAATGTGAGAGACAACAAATTTGCGGTTGGTAACTGTTTGGGAATTCAGTAGGAGCCAGTTCGTGAATTTTGTTTTTAATGTAAAGTTCTTCATTTTTTATTAAAAGAACTGATTCCTTTTGAAATTGAATCCGTATAGGGCGGCAATAGCGGGTGGAGGAAGGTCGAGGTTTTCCAAATTATTTTGTGCTCCTCATCATTCTTTGATTTGGTAATTAATTGAAGAGGGACATATGATGTGATAAACAAATTGCTGTCTTCTGCATTATTATTTTCGAATGTTTGTTTATATTCGCTCTGCCCAGAGCTGCCATCAAAGCCCCATTTTCCTATTAATTTAAGGTTATTTGAGCAATCACTGAGTTCATTAATAACCTCACTCTGCAATTCTAAAATCCGAGATGCAGTGTGGTCCAATAATTTCTGCAATTCAACTTCAGCAACAGATTCTGAAACTGTTATTTCCTCCGGATAGCTTCTCTGTTTTTCCTTTAAAATACTATCATAACAGGGTAAGAAGTTAATATCCAGTTTATTATTAACAAAGCTTCTAATAAGCAGATACTGATGTTTTGTTAAATTTGCATCAGTTATAAGTGATATTGCTTCACACGTCTTTGCAGGAAAGATCGATGAATTCGGTTGTCTACAAGCATTTCGTAAATCACCAGCTGCGGATTCATCAAATTCTGCTATATCTGCTATCCGTCGCCGCTTAGTTCTTTCTGAGCACTCAAAAGACTTAATCTTGGACGACCTCGATTTTGCTGTAACGGTGATGATTGCAGATTTAATAATATTAATTCATTTTGAGCAAACCAATCCGCATTTTTTTCGACAACTTTATATTTTATTCTGTGGCTTTTAGTCCACATTTCTCCAAATTTTTTAAAGACATAATCCAGTCTGGACACCACACTATTGCCACTGAATTCATAACCATCAGATTCAAATGTATGTTTCAGGTTTCCAAATACTTGTCTAGCTTTATCAGCAAATGAACCTTTTTCCAAACACCACATATCAAAAATATATATGCGTGGGAGCTGACATTGATAAGATGTTCCTGTATATACATATATATGTATGTATGTATAAATTAAACGAATGCTTGATTAAAATTAAGAAAATAAAAATATTGAAAGCAAAGAACAATTAAATATGACGATCAAAACAAAAACAAAATACACACTTAAGAAAGTGCAGTGTGAATACGAAGACAACACAAGAGAATAACACAGATAACAACAACACAGTAATGTACGCGTACAGAGACAACACAATAGAATAACACGAATAACACAGAAAGTTGGAAAAAGTAGCAGATGAAAAAAGAACATAAACTAAGAAAAAATTGAATAAAGAAAGCAAACAAGATTTATTTCAGGGGGTGAGACCGCGGTCACAACTTTTTTCAATTAAAGTCACAAAACATAGTAAAATACAACTTTCACACAGGTCACTTATAAAACGTTAGTTATAAAACATTAGGTCAATATAATTTTACACAAAAATCTTTTAAATATATACTATTAACCTTTTTTTCAATATTCATTATTAAATTTGGCGATTTAGCGCAATTATATATTAAATATTAATTTTTCCTCAGATCTAACTTTTAAGCTCCGTTCACTGCACAGCTTGCGTGTTTTTTTCCTCTCTTTTCAAGCTGTTCTTAGCGCGTACCAACGAAATAACGGAAAAACTAATTCTCCAATTGTTTTGTTGTTTTATTTTGAATTAGTTTTCATACACAGAGTTGCAAATTTCAGTTTTTTTTTTTTTTTTTTTTTTATTTTGGCTATGAAAACCGACCACTGTGCAGTGGTCGGTTTCATAGGCCAAAAAAAAAAAAAAAAAACTGAAATTTGCAACTCTGTGTATGAAAACTAATTCAAAATAAAACAACAAAACAATTGGAGAATTAGTTTTTCCGTTATTTCGTTGGTACGCGCTAAGAACAGCTTGAAAAGAGAGGAAAAAACACGCAAGCTGTGCAGTGAACGGAGCTAAAAAGTTAGATCTGAGGGAAAAAATTAATATTTAATATATAATTGCGCTAAATCGCCAAATTTAATAATGAATATTGAAAAAAAGGTTAATAGTATATATTTAAAGATTTTTGTGTAAAATTATATTGACTAATGTTTTATAACTAACGTTTTATAAGTGACCTGTGTGAAAGTTGTATTTTACTATGTTTTGTGACTTTAATTGAAAAAAGTTGTGACCGCGGTCTCACCCTGAAATAAATCTTGTTTGCTTTCTTTATTCAATTTTTTCTTAGTTTATGTTCTTTTTTTCATCTGCTACTTTTTTCCAACTTTCTGTGTTATTCGTGTTATTCTATTGTGTTGTCTCTGTACGCGTACATTACTGTGTTGTTGTTATCTGTGTTATTCTCTTGTGTTGTCTTCGTATTCACACTGCACTTTCTTAAGTGTGTATTTTGTTTTTGTTTTGATCGTCATATTTAATTGTTCTTTGCTTTCAATATTTTTATTTTCTTAATTTTAATCAAGCATTCGTTTAATTTATACATACATACATATATATGTATATACAGGAACATCTTATCAATGTCAGCTCCCACGCATATATATTTTTGATATGTGGTGTTTGGAAAAAGGTTCATTTGCTGATAAAGCTAGACAAGTATTTGGAAACCTGAAACATACATTTGAATCTGATGGTTATGAATTCAGTGGCAATAGTGTGGTGTCCAGACTGGATTATATCTTTAAAAAATTTGGAGAAATGTGGACTAAAAGCCACAGAATAAAATATAAAGTTGTCGAAAAAATGCGGATTGGTTTGCTCAAAATGAATTAATATTATTAAATCTGCAATCATCACCGTTACAGCAAAATCGAGGTCGTCCAAGATTAAGTCTTTTGAGTGCTCAGAAAGAACTAAGCGGCGACGGATAGCAGATATAGCAGAATTTGATGAATCCGCAGCTGGTGATTTACGAAATGCTTGTAGACAACCGAATTCATCGATCTTTCCTGCAAAGACGTGTGAAGCAATATCACTTATAACTGATGCAAATTTAACAAAACATCAGTATCTGCTTATTAGAAGCTTTGTTAATAATAAACTGGATATTAACTTCTTACCCTGTTATGATAGTATTTTAAAGGAAAAACAGAGAAGCTATCCGGAGGAAATAACAGTTTCAGAATCTGTTGCTGAAGTTGAATTGCAGAAATTATTGGACCACACTGCATCTCGGATTTTAGAATTGCAGAGTGAGGTTATTAATGAACTCAGTGATTGCTCAAATAACCTTAAATTAATAGGAAAATGGGGCTTTGATGGCAGCTCTGGGCAGAGCGAATATAAACAAACATTCGAAAATAATAATGCAGAAGGCAGCAATTTGTTTATCACATCATATGTCCCTCTTCAATTAATTACCAAATCAAAGAATGATGAGGAGCACAAAATAATTTGGAAAACCCTCGACCTTCCTCCACCCGCTATTGCCGCCCTATACGGATTCAATTTCAAAAGGAATCAGTTCTTTTAATAAAAAATGAAGAACTTTACATTAAAAACAAAATTCACGAACTGGCTCCTACTGAATTCCAAACAGTTACCAACCGCAAATTTGTTGTCTCTCACATTCTTATGCTAACTATGGTAGATGGCAAAGTCTGCAATGCCCTTACTGAAACCTCATCTGCAAAATGCTACATATGCGAAGCTAAGCCGACAGAGATGAATGATATCGACAACTGCTTACAAAAACAAGTTCAAACAGATCGCTACGAATTTGGATTGTCTCCATTACATGCCTACATTCGATTTTTTGAATATATGCTTCACGTTTCATATAGACTCGAAATAAAACAGTGGCAAGTAAGGGGCGCAGAAAATAAACAACAATTTCTACGACGGAAACAAATGATTCAGTGCGAATTTCGTAACAAAATGGGTTTAATTGTCGACAAACCAAGAACAGGTGGAAGTGGATCCTCAAATGATGGGAACACTGCAAGAAGATTTTTCAATGAAGCCCAAGTGTCTGCTGAAATAACTGGCATAGAAAAACATCTTATTGAAAATTGTGCAATTTTACTACAAACCTTATCATCAGGTTATAAAATTAATGTAGAAAAATTTCGAGAATTGGCTCTAGCTACTGCTCGAGAACTAACAACTAAGTATTCGTGGTACTATATTCCTCCCTCGGTTCACAAAATTTTAATTCATGCGCCAGATATTATTAAGCACGCATTAGTATCTATTGGAGAGCTCTCAGAAGAAGCTGCTGAGGCAAGAAATAAAGACGTTAAGGAGTATCGACTAAACCATACAAGGAAAATTTCACGGGTAGCCACAAATCAGGACTTAATAAATAGGTTGCTTTTGACCTCTGATCCTCTGATTTCTGGTCAAAGAAAATTACCAACAAAAAACTCATTTTTACCAAAATCAGTGTTTGATTTACTCGAATAGTCCGCAATAATATTTTTGGCTTAATTCATTATTCTTTTATTTACTATTTTTGTAATATCATAATTAAACAAATTATTATTAAACTATTATATTTTTCTACTTAGTTTTGATGCTTTAATAAATATATAAAAAATAAAAAAAAGACACTTTCTAAAAATTATTTTTTGATAGCCTAGAAGTGAAATGAGAGGGGTTTGAAGTGGTTTATTTATGACAATACAATTGTTTACTACTTATAATATTTTTATAAAGCTAATATAAAAATTTCACTTTGATATAGTCAGTGGAAACATTTTTGGCCGCTAATTTCATACAGTACCGACCACTGTGCACTGTGGCATTGCCAGATTTCGCGAAATTTTTGGTTGTAGCTAACTTTCGGCATCTTTTTGTTAGAATTGGCGCGAAAGAGACGAAACAGGACGTATCGATATTTTTTGGTTAGTTGTGGTAGTTTCTTACAAATCTGAAGTGCTGACAATCTTTATAAATATTACAAATCATTGCAAACTAACAAAATTTTTATAAATCTAAAAAAGGCCAATTCAAATTTTTTTAATGCTACATTTCCGGCTGGAGGAAATCAGCTTTTAAAAACTGCTAGATCTAGCCAAAAAAGTGCCAAAAGGCATTGGCTCTACTAGAATTTCCGGGAATCCCTTCTTTCGGTTGCTTTCAAAGAAAAATTCGAAAAACTATCGAAACGTGCAAAAGTGGATACATGCTCATTTTTAAGTTTTTTTTCGATTGTTAGAGTTAAGTAGGAGATAGTGAATTAAATTTTTTGTTTTTCGTTTTACATATTATTAATAGATTTTTGCTAAAAATTTGAAACCGATTAATGCATTTTTCTGGATTTTACAGCCATTCAAAGTCACAGTATCGAAACATGTATCCACATGTTCTCGCCACTGTACATATATGCGAACACGTGCTTGAAAAAACTACAAGCGAAACTGAAAGAGACAGAAAACTATTTGTATTGTGTTGTTGTTTTCTAGAATTCGTCAGAAAATTTAGAGAGCGAGAAGCTGGACTCTTGGAATGTATACCGAAATAGCGAGGCCCTGAATTAAAAGTTTGGTAGCGCAATAGGTAGATATCGATTCTAGAAGTGACATGAACGATGGTTCAATTCCGGCCGTTGGCAAACTTGAATTTGTTCTTGCTGATTCTTTTTTTGATTCAAATTTTTTTTTGAATTTTATATTTCCAATTTTTAAAATATCTTGAATCCGATAAGGCGGAGAAAGTAATCAATTAATCTGTAAGGGTATACAAACTTCGGCACGGCCGAAGTTAGCTTCTTTGATATTTTTATTTGTATTGATATTTGTCATATAAAAACATGTATTTTTACTACACATTATGGCCTGTAGGGTATTTAAATGCCCATTTTTACAATATCTCGTGTCACGACCAGGGTTGATCCCTTTTATTTGTTTTTTTTTTGTCTATATTCAATAAAGGATACTTTAGGCCATCTGAAAAAAATAAACATTTTCCATTTTTTCCAATAATTGGTAGCGCTTTTCCTTACCATTTTTCGACCCGAAAAAAATCGGAATTTTACTGATAAAAATAAAAAGGAAACCCCTAGAAAATTTGAAGGGTTTTATTTTTCTTTTTAAGTTTATCTTTCTTCTTTAAGCGTAAAAAAAAATTATTGCGATATCTTTTCCTAATTCGAGAAATAATTTTTTAAGTTCAGAGTTTTCATTGGTATTTAAATACCCACTCGGCTAAAATGGGTTAAATGGCCAACAGTGTTGATTGCACAATCTTGTGTACAAAATAATGCAAATGCCGCTTGCTGTCTACAAGTTACATTGCTTGACAGAGGTTTAAAGGGAATTTTATTTACCTGTGCGAAAGACTCTGCCTTTTGCACATGTTTTTTTGTATGTCCATGAGCGCGAAGCTGGTCAATTTTGTCTATTTGGTTTCATCGGAAATGAAAGCGACATCAAAGTAGATGCGCCACCGCCTGCAAATGACGTCATCGCCCCTGATGTACCGACGGCCATGGAAAGGAAAATTAAGCCGCCACTAATTTTCATCCCAGACGTTGAAAATATCAAAGGTCTGATAGAATCCGTCTTTGCAGCAATAGGAAGCAACAAATTTGTCTACAAAGCCGGAAGGGATGGTCGCATCCGGGTCAGTGTGGAAGAAAAGAGTGATTTTCACAAGTTAAAGAGCTACTTGGCTGACAATCTGCTAAGATTCCTGACCTTTCAACCAAAAGATGAGCGTGCATACCGAGTAGTAGTCAAAGGTCTACACCACACCACCAATCCCATGGACATCAAAGAAGCCCTGGCTGCCAACGGGCATTAAAAACGAAATTAGCCGCAGCACGAATAAACAACTGGCCACGTTCTTCGTCAATTTAGAACCGGCAAGCAACAAGGACGTTTTTGCTATCAAGCGCCTTTGCAACTGCGTGGTCACTATTGAGCCACCCCGTAAAACCACTGACATGCTAAAGTGCTATAGATGTCAAGGCTTTGGACATTCACAAAAGAACTGTAACCTGAAGTTCATCTGTGTCAAGTGCGGTGGCACTCATAATTCCTCAGACTGCCGCAAACCAAAGACCGACCCTCCCTGCTAAGCTCACTGCAAGCGTAACCATACCGCCTCTTACAAGGGATGTAAAGTATACCTGAAGGTAAAGGAGACGCATCTGCCCAAGCCAAGATCTATCCCGCCGACCACATCACCTGCCTACTGGCAAACCTCCGCGAGCAAGCCAGGCATCACTTTCGTGAATATATTAAAAGGTAATCAAAATGTCCAGATACAACTACAAGTGCATTACTAGATTTAAGGTATATCTTACTCCCTTTGTCTTAAGTAATGATTTAAGAAGAACGCGATGACTGTTGTCTCGCTCGTAAGTTGAAACCAAAACGAAAAGATCAAATAAAAAGAGAAAAAAGAGCTCAATCTTTGAGAGCGCAACGAATACGGACGTGTTTCACTTCCTATAATTTCAGAAGTGGTCATAATTACCCCAATAAAATTTTATTTAAAAAAAAAAACAACTATAAATATTACAATGGATGTCAATCCTGATGATTTTTCAAAAACGCAGTTGCAAACCTGGTGCAGAAATCTTGGTCTGCTGGATGGCGGGACGAAAGTTACACTGGCTGAACGCATCTCAAAGGTAAGCCCTCCTTCCCGCGGACAGCATCCAAAAGATGGAGCAGTTGCATTAGATGTACATCTGGGAGGTAACAGAGATTCGTCTCAAGAAGACCACTTGGAGTACCTAAAAGGCATTATGTCCGAAGGTGATGGCGACACGATGACGCCTCACTCTTGTTCACAAGAATCTGTACTCCAAGGTCAGCAAAATAAACATGAATGGAACGATGCAAATGGACAGAACGATGCAAGCAAAGCAACGGTAAACGATGAGGAAAACGAAGCGTCAAATGAAAAGATCGAAGTTACGAAAGAAGCACCAATTGAGAATGAGAAGAATGAAATGGAAAACGAAGAGGCAAATGGAAATCACGAAAACGAAAATGGTACAGCAGAGAAAAGAGAAGAGCAAGTTAAGTCCAAAAATGAACAAACGATGGAAAAAGAACTGGAACTATTACGTAGAGAGATGGAACTAGTGCGTAAAGAGAACCGGTTATTGGAACTTGCTGGCAACTCTACAACAGAGGTGAAAATGAGCGGCCAGATAGCAGCAAGAGACTTAAAATTGCTTGTCCCTGATTTCGACGGTGACAAAAATATTACGCTGTGGATATCTATGCTGAAGATGTCGTTTAAATTAACTGAGAACGATATGCGGCTGCTAATTCTCAGCAAATTGTCAGGCAAAGCGCTGGAGTGGCTTCATTCAAGTCCGGAACATATGAGCCAACCAACTGAAGTCATACTTGCCGTTTTAGAGAAGTCGTTTGGGTCAAAAAAGAGTACTGTTGCTGTTCGCCGAGAGTTCGAGTTACGCAAATGGAGTATTGGCGAAACTTTTCTAGAGTATTTTAGCGATAAGTTCGCCTTGACAAATGGTCTCCACATACTTGAGGACGAAATGGTCGATTACCTAGTAGATGGGATACCTGATCGACATTTGCGGGAGATGGCCAGTATGCAGCGATTTGGGTCCAAAGACGATTTGTTGGCAGCCTTTGCCAATATTTCGTTGCAGCCGGCAAAGCCCTTTGTTCGGTCAAATGTGGCCAAAAAGGTTGAAAAGTCGGATTATAGATGCTGAAAAATTACAATAGTTTTTGTAATATGAATTTTTTGTGTATACCACTGATTTTAATTTGGACTGCGTTTTTATACGGAAGGAATGACTACGAAAGAAAGTATTGGATAATGTAGCAGGCAGTTAATAATATATTAAATAATAAGACGGTGGTTTTATGTTTGAATATACATATATATGATTTGTTCTTTAATTTTAATCTTTTCAACTGTACGCTCTTGTCGCCTAAAGTGAACTGAACTGGGGTGAGATAAAGCAGATGAAGTATGGTGTGTAAGAACAGAAGATGACGTTCGACTAGTCCCGTTACCTTTCATCTCTTCTGTTCTTAATGTTGCTTTTGCTATTTCGCAACACTCCTCCTCAAAAGTAACATTAATTAAATCAAAATTACAAAAATTTCTTATCAGACAAGAGGCGTACTCTGGGGAAATATACAAAACACGGTCCAGCATTCGCTGCAAGGATTAAGAAAACCCAGTAAAACTTAATCAAACCGTTCAAATTAAAATACTATAATATTCAGTTAATATACAAAATAGAATTTGTCAATTTACGTATTAAATTCAAATCAAGTTCCAATTATTTAGTAATTACGTAAAAATTACTTTAAATTAACATTTTTAAATTCAGAAGTTAATTTAATATTTAATAATAAAAAAAAAACTGTTGATGACTTCATTCAGTGAGTCCCAATTGATCTCGAAGATTCAGGAATCTTGCTGCTGGTAGCGGTTTCGTAAGTACATCAGCCAACTGCTCATCTGTGGAAATATACTTAATGGAAATTATTTTCTTTTCTATTTGCTCACGAGTGAAGTGATATTTTATATCTATATGCTTAGTTCTCTTGTGGCATGTTGGGTTATTTGCTATACTTATACAACCTTGGTTGTCTTCAAATATACTAATTGGCTCATTTAAATCAATCCTTATTTATTATTTTAACCATAAAGCTTCTCTAACGCTTTCAAATAGAGCCATGTATTCTGCTTCAGTAGATGAAGCAGCAACTGATTTTTGTTTCATGGTACTCCAGCAAATTAAACAATTATCAAATAACTTAAATAAGTAACCAGTAGTACTCCGTCTATCTGTTTCATTACCTGCCCAATCAGAATCTGCATAACCAACAACAACATTTTCAAAACTAATGCTTTTTGTAAAGCTTAATTTTAATTCAACCGTACCTTTCAGATACCTTAGTAGCCTTTTTAGGCACTGCCATAGTTCTATATTGTTGTTGTTGGTATATCTACTTAATAAGCTTACTGCCGTACTCAAATCTGGCCGAGTACATAACATAATGTACATCAAACAACCGATCAAATTACGACATGGAGCATCAAAAGTTTCTTTAGATTCTAAGGCTTTATAGTTTAATTTACTTGGTAATGGTGTGCTAACTGGATTACAATTTTCCATATTAAATTTCTTTAAAACATTACTTATGTATACTGATTGACTAAGTTGTAATTGATCTCCTTTCCTGTCTATTTTAATGCCAATAAAATGTCTTATATCTTTTAAATCACTCATTTTAAATTTATTCATTAAATAAGATTTAAACTTAGACATTGTTTCAATATTCTTTGTCACGATGACAACATCATCCACATACAAAAGTACATAAATGTTAAGAGATATATTCCCATTATCTATGAGGTATATACATCGGTCAACTCCAAGATTTACAAAGCCAATTTCTTTTAAGACATTTTCGAATGCTTCGAACCAACACCTAGCTGCTTGCTTTAGACCATAAATAGCTTTATTTAGCCTACAAACTGTATCATCATCATGACTCAGTCCTAGAGGAATCTTCATGTAAATTTCCTCTTTCAAATTGCCATTTAGGAATGCTGTTTTAACATCCATATGATGAACCTTTAAATCGTATTGATTTGCAAGCGCTAGTATAAATCGAAAACTGGAAATACGTGCAACTGGTGCAAATGTTTCTTCGTAATCAGTTAAATATTCTTGCGTGAAACCACGAGCTACAAGTCTGGCTTTGTATCTGACTAAGTTTCCAAATTCATCCTGTTTAATGCTAAAAACCCATTTGCAATCAATTATATTTTTATTACTGGGCCTTTTTACCAAAGACCATGTATTGTTTTCAAAATGCGAATCTAATTCATCCTGTACTGCTTTTTCCCAATCAATTTTGTCATCTCTACTCTTAATTTCTTCAAAGCAATTTGGAATATTACTAAAATATGTATAGGAGTTCATCAAACATTTTTCCATTAATCTATATGAACATTTAGGTTTATCTTTTAATCTTTCACTGCGTCGAATTTCATTGTTCTCACCAGTAATTACCACTGGATCGGTATTCTCCAGATTTGTGGAATTTTCACAAGGCTGTACAACAGTTTTGGAATTGTCATCAACAGTTTCCATATTTTCCATTTCATCCAATGGAAGGCAAGACTCTATACTTTCAGAATTTGCATTCTGAAAATCAACTTCCTGTTTTTCATTCCCATCTTCCAAACAAGAGTTATCACACTGTTCCCTCATTTCATTTTGGAACACTGAGTCTTCAGATTGTACAACACAATCTTCTACAGACCTTGAGTGAAACATATTTGTTTCATCCACCACAACATCTCTAGCTGTCATAAACTTTCTTGCCTCCACATTCCACAATTTAAACCCATTCGGTTCATATCCAACAAGTATACCTTTTGTCGATTTTTCATCAAACTTTCGTTTTCTAATTTTGTTATGTAGGTATACTGTTGATCCAAATATCTTCAGATATTTCAAAATAGGCTTTTTATTATGCCAAATTTCATAAGGTGTTTTCGTAAAATCTTTTAAAGCTCTGGTTGGACATCTATTAATTAGATAAGTTGCAGTTAAAACTGCTTCTCCCCAGAAACTTTTCGGGAGTTTAGCTCCATTAACCATAGATCGAGCCTTTTCTGTGATAGTTCTGATCATTCGTTCAGAAACACCGTTTAATTGTGGAGTGTGAGGCACTGTCAAATGATAGCTGATACCTTTTTCTGAACAATATTCACGCATTTCGTTAGACAAATATTCACGTCCATTGTCAATGTACAAATTTACCACTTTCAAATTAAAATGGACTTCTGCTTTGGCAATAAAATCTTTAAAAACTGAAAACAAATCTGATTTGTATGTTATTAAATATGTCACACAGTAATGGGTATATTGATCAATAAAAACCACATAATAGTTTTTATTATCAATTGTACAGGGAGTTATCGGACCACAAATATCTGAGTGTACTACAAACAGTGGCCTATTAATATGATCTTTATTTTTGAATTTTTCAAATCTCAATCTTGACATTTTTCCATTAATGCACGCTTCGCATAATTCTTTATTTAAATCTACTTTACTTAGTAGATTAATGTCTTCAAACAAATTATTTCTTTTTATCTCCTGAAATTTTCCAAAACTAAGGTGACCCAATCTTTCGTGCCACAAGCGATACTCTGCATTTTTGGTTATATTCGAATTACATGAATAAGCTATATTATTCAATTTAAATTTAACAAATGGAATATTATACTCACATGCTCCAGCAAATACCATTTGACCATTTTTAGTGACCCTTACACCTTCAGAATTGAATTCCACTGTCATTCCAGCATTTTGCATTTTCCGAACTGACAAGAGATTATGTGGCACATCCTTGCAAAATAGCACGTCCTCCAATGTTATGTTAGTGCTCTGGCTTCTCAATTGAACAACTCCTTTAGCTGTTGCATAGATGCATTCTCCGCATTTGGCAATGGCTATTTCTGTAGGATTCTCCAAGATAACATGGTCAGCAAACAATTCCTTATCTTTTATGATGTGATCTGAAGCTCCTGAGTCTAATATGAATGAAACTTCGCTACTATTCGATACATTTGCTACTTGTCTTATCATAAAGGCAAAGCCACGATCTGCTTGAGCTGTTGCTACCTACGCTTGCTTATTTTCATTGACATTAGTGGCGACATTTGATCTTTTCAAAATAAAGCAATCTTTTTTCAAATGACCGGGCTTTCCACAATGAAAGCACTTCTGTCTCTGCTTCATTTTATTTTTAAAACTAACTTTATGTTTGGAAAAAACCTTTTTGTTTTCTTAGCTTTCTTTATAATTCACAGCTTGCAAAACTTTGATACTCGTATCTTTGCTTATGGATTTCAATTTAATTTCATGGTCAAGGAGACGTGTTTTAACAAAACCTATAGTTAGATTACTCTCTGACAATGTCTCAATGGCTGTGATAACTCCATCAAAGCTAGACGGAAGAGTCAAAAGTAGATGAGAAATTTTATCCATTTCATCAATCTTAGCTCCTGATGCAATAAGCTCAGTAATTAAATCATCAAATATATGGAAATGATTAACAAGTGCCGAATCTCCTTTTAATTTTAATGCTAACAACTGTTTCCTCAATGAGAGTTGTGATGCCAAACTTTTTCTCTCATATATTGAATCTAAGCTTTCAAAAATTTCCTTTGCACTCTTGTCAGCGTTAGCAAAAACCAAAAACGAGTCACTTAGAAATTCAATAATCATATTTTTAGCACGCCTATCAGCCTTTTTTAACTCTTCTGTCATTTTGTCCTTTTCAACATTCAAAACACTCAAAAGATCTTTTTCTTCAAGAAGCGCTCTAATCCGAAACTTCCAAATTGAGTATTTGTCACCGTCGAACGGTTTTATATTCCTTTGTACTTTTTCCATATTCGCAACTAAGTTTCACTCAATACCAATTTACACTCAAGCCCTCGTTTCACTCAAAATTTGCTGTTTGCTTTGTGCTCCTCCTCGCTCGTTTTCGACGCTTGGTGTTCGATGGTGAAATTCGACAAGTTCCGTTATTTGCTGTACGGAGACTTATTTTCTGCTTACTGCTTTCGTTCGTTCTGTGAATAATGAGAATATTATTTTATTTCAACTTTCTAATTTTTTTTCTTCATATACACAAATGCATCAATCAATGAATATCCATAAGTACTATTCCATGAACGTATCGCTACTTAACACATGTGTGTATATAAATACATATTTTCCCTGCACTTATGTATGTACATACATATATTAATATATATATGTACATATAAACACACTTAATAAAACCGATACACTTTATTATTTGTCGATGCCTGGGCCCATAACCTATTGGATAATGTAGCAGGCAGTTAATAATATATTAAATAATAAGACGGTGATTTTATGTTTGAATATACATATATATGATTTGTTCTTTAATTTTAATCTTTTCAACTGTACGCTCTTGTCGCCTAAAGTGAACTGAACTGGGGTGAGATAAAGCAGATGAAGTATGGTGTGTAAGAACAGAAGATGACGTTCGACTAGTCCCGTTACCTTTCATCTCTTCTGTTCTTAATGTTGCTTTTGCTATTTCGCAACAGAAAGAATTACGCTTGCGATCGGTTTGATGTTTAATTTTCGAATGTATTTCATTTTTTCTTCTCACACTTACGTCGGCGAGGCGGGTCGAATTAGCTTCAATGCAGTTCGATCCCGCCTGCCTCTAACTACAACATCGAACATTTATTGGACAATACAACCACAGCTACATAGCGCTCATCTGCGCTTACACCGGCCCCCTTGGAGGGCTTCAGGCCTTCAAAGAACTGGCAGTGGTGCCAGCTTGTGGACGTCTGCGACCCTGATTGCGCCGTCCTGCCCGACGCTTGTGGCCACCACTCGGCCTGTCATCCACTGTTGAGGTGGTAGATTGTTCTCGGCGACGAGGACGAGATCTCCCACGCCGATATTGGGCCTCCGCTCGTGCCACTTTGCCCTCGTTTGCAGCCCTAGCACATACTCCCGGGACCATCGCTGCCAGAACGCCAGCTTGAGCGACGAGACAGCTCGCCATCGCTTTAAGCAGCCGCTGAGACTCTCCTGGTCCGGAGTCCCGTGGTGCGGCAGTGCCCTTAAGGGCCCTCCTATCAGCAAGTGCCCGGGAGTTATGTCCTCGCCGTCGTTTGGGTCCTGGCTGACCGCTCCCAGAGGCCTGGAGTTGAGTGCGGCCTCGACTGCCACCAGCACCGTTTCCACCTCTTCTGCCGTGAGACTGGCGTTGGCCATCGTTCGTAGGAGTAGGTTTTTTGCAGACTTGACACCTGCCTCCCATAGTCCTCCGAAGTGCAGCGCTCTTGGTGGTATGAACGCAAATTCGCATCCTCTTGTTGACGTGAATTCCCGCACTGCGTCCCCCTCGCTCTCGATCTTGTGCCGAAGATCCTCCAGCTCCCGACTCGCTCCGACGAAGTTCGTTGCGTTGTCGCAGTGGACTACTTGCGGTACTCCTCTCCGGCCGATGAACCTTTGGAAAGCCATAAAAAAGGTATTAGTGCTTAAATCGGACACTAGTTCCAAATCAACCGCTTTGGAAGAAAAACAAACGAAAAGTGCGATATAAGTCTTTTATGGAGGCCTTCCTCGAATTCTCAATGTTGTATGTACTGGGCCACAAAAATCAACGCCGCAAATGCTAAATGGGCGGAGCTGTCTCACTCTGTCTGCAGGCAAGCTTCCCATAATTTGGTTCATCAAACGTGGCTTGTACTTAAAACATAAGATACAAGATCTCACGGTTTGTCTGCAGACTTCTTGAGCGTTAATAATCCACAGCTGCTCACGCAGGTGACTTACTAGAGCTCTTGGGCCAACATGACAATTCGATAGATGGAGGTGACGGACATAGCTTCGCACGAATTGCGAGCGTTTCGATAAAATGAGCGGAAATTTCGCATCATATGAAATAGGAGCGTTTACAAGTCGCCCCCGACTCTTAACAACGAAAATGAGCACCACGAACCAGTGTATTCGTGCAGAAATGGAGTCAAACCTTGAAGTTTTTGACCAACTCTGGCGCTCTTTCGAATTTTTCCTATATCTTCTCGGAATTCTTTATTTTGAAGTATTTCAACAATTTTGTGAAATGTTTCGTTTCGCTCTACAGGTGATGGAATTACATCATCGAATGTGGTCGATTTATTTTTACATCTTTAGATGAAACGGAACACATAACAGAACACTCTTATTAGTTTTAAATGTGACGAATAAGCTTCGATGGTCTCGATTAGCGGATTCTCGTTGACTACCAGAGTCAGCACGACAGCTGATTTCCGCACTTCCAAGTTGCGCATTTCGTCCGATAGTTGGACATGTTGATTGACTGGCCAATCGCTTTGCGGTTGTCCGAGAAACCCAGGTCCTGATAACCAAATCGAATCAACTAGTTCGTCAACATTACAACCACGAGACACAATGTCTGCTGGGTTCTGTTTTGTTGGTACAAGTCGCCATGATACGTTCTCTGTCCATTCTTGGATTTCAGCCACCCTGTTCGAAACGAACGTTGCCAACGACGAAGGGTGTGACTTTATCCAATGAAGAGTTATTTCCGAATCGGACCAAAGAAAAGTACGCTCTACTGGTACCCTGATCAGGTCACGAATTCGGTGACAAAGGTCTGCGAGAAGGTGAGCGGCACACAGCTCAAGTCTTGGGAGTGTTTTGGTCTTGAGGGGCGCTACTTTTGACTTCGAAGTTAAGAGCGAAGTGCGAAAACCTTCCGCAGTTTTTACACGAACGTTTATGCAACAACCATATGCTCTCATTGAGGCATCGGCGAAACCATGAATCTCTATCGGTGAATTAGCCTCTGTGTTGACGAATCGTGGAATCTGAATGGTATTTACATTTAATAAGGTTGACTTCAATTCATTCCATGCTGTTTCCAAATTCATTGGAATCGATTCGTCCCAGTCAAGACCCTTCAGCCACAGCTCCTGCATTAGGATCTTTCCTTTAATAATTAAAGGACTTAAAAGGCCAAGTGGATCAAACAAACGAGATGTCACCGAGAGAATGTTCCGTTTTGTCGCTCGTAGACCCATAAATGAGAAGATCTCTTCCCTAGGCAACCAGAAAACACCAAGTGTTTTGGTCGACGAAGATTCTGAGATTGTTATCGGCGTCGCTGTGCTAAGGGAAGCGGAGACTTCAGGACTGTTCGAGAACCATTTGGTCAACTCAAACCCTGCTTTAAGCAATGCCTGATACACTTCAGACTTAATTGTCAAAAGATCCTCAACGCAACCAGCACCAGTCAACATGTCATCGACGTAGAAATCATGCCTGATAACTTCAGCAGCTTTTGGTAATGACGATTCAATCATCTCACCCAGCTTTGTTAAACACTGTATTGCCAGAAATGGGGCTGGCGCAGTGCCATATGTTACAGTGTTTAACATGAACACTCTCAAAGAATCATCTGGGTTTTTTCTCCACACTACGAGCTGGAAGTCTCGATCTGCTTCATGTACCAGTACTTGCCGATACATTTTTTTTACGTCCGCTGTCAAGGCATACTTATGAAGCCTGAAGCGAAGCAGAGTCGAGTATAGCTCCTCTTGAATGGTGGGACAGGGAAGTTTGCATGATGCATCGAATACAACACGCAGTTTTGTCGATGTACTTTGCGGTCGTAAAACGACTTGGTGCGGAATAAAGTAGTCTGGATGATCTGGAATTTTATTGTCGGTTTCTGACATATGTCCCAATGAAAGATATTCTTCCATGAATTCCAGATACATTTGTTTCAATTGCACATCTTTAGACAATCTTCTTTCTAGCGACAAGAACCGCCGTTTGGCAACGTCAAATGACCTCCCAAGCGCCTTGGGATTCGATTTAAACGGCAGCTTCACCTGAAAACGACCCGATGGTAAAATTTGCAAGTTTTCGGCGAAATGTTTTTCGCACAGCTGATGAGCAGGAGATGAAATTTTTATGGGGGAAGGCAGATCTTCGATAGTCAAAAATTTCTGCAAGGTCTTGTCAATTGAGCTTAGGACTTCGTTCTGATAACTCAAATTGACTGTCCTCTTCTGAATTGCTCCAATACCAGAAGGGTACCGCCCGGATACAACCCATCCAAATATTGTTTTTTGAAGGGTTGGAAGTCCTTGACCTTGCTTTATTTGACCAATTGATAAAAGGTCGTAGAACGCATCTGCTCCGATGAGCATATCGATTTTTTGTGGCTTATAAAAAAGAGGGTCGGCTAATTGTAGATTCTTCGGAATTTTCCAACCAGTGATGTTGACTGTTTCGGGTGGCTGGCAGGACGAAATAGACGTCAAGATACTGAAATCTAAGGGCACCTCACTGCGATTGACTCGCGACTGTACCACCGTGTGTATCAGTTTTGTGACTTGAATATTGGATTCAGAAATACCAAGCAAGTCGATTGGACACTCCTCTCTAGGTAACTGCAACCGTTGAGCCATTTCTTCTGTTATCAAGTTAGTCATGGAACAACTATCGAGCAACGCTCGGGCTAGCACGAAATCGCCAGCTTTCGTTCTAACACCAACGATTGCAGTTGCAAGAATCACACTCTTCGGAGCCGTCACGTGCATAACATGTGAGGTAGAAGGTAGATCTTGTGGAGGTGGTGGTAACGCTCGAGCACTGCTGGCTGTGTATATGTGAAGCAACGTATGGTGCGACATGTTGCCGATCGCTGAGTATGACGGACAACTGGAAATTATATGGTCTTCGGAATTGCAATACGCACATTTTGGGGTCTTCTCATAAACTTTTTTATTCGCCACAAAACACGAAAATGTGCTACGATTATGCTGCTTCGTGGAAACTGATTTGGGCTCTGATCTGACGAGATCGAGCGAATTCTTCGCTAATTCTTCAGCCGACATATGTTGATGACGCCGATTCAGCGTTGTCTCGCATTCTTTCCACGAAGGTATTGTCGCATAATCGAGCTGCTCTTCCCACTTACGCTTCGTCTGGGAATCGACCTTGTTCATAACTAAGTGAATTAAAATGGCATTTAAAATCACTTTTTCGTCTCCAATGGACAACAGAGAGCCATAAATTGCCGACACAGTTTCGACAAGGCTTCTCAAAGCTGCAGCCGACGGATGTGCCATTTTAGGGAGGCTGAACAGCGCGGAAATATTTTCCATGAAAATGAGGCAATCGTTGTCATAGACCTTTTTAAGGTTAAGGATCGCCTTTTCATAATTGTCTTCTGTGACTTGAAACGCTTTGACAGTTCCTAGCGCTTCACCAGACAGACACGAAATCAAATAATTGAACTTTTCAATTTTTGGAATTGAGACGTTCGTATGAACAAGGGTTTCGAACAATGACATAAAATTTTTAAACTCTGAGTATTTGCCACTAAATTTAGGCAGTTGCAAACTCGGAAGACGAGACGGAATTGTTCCTACGGACTTGGTATCGACAGGAGTGCTGGCATCGGACGATTTTTCTAATGCGGACTTAAGTTGTGCTTTTGTGGATATACACAACTCTTCCAACTCGGACCTGTACTCGTCATCGGAGTCGAACGTTTCTACTCGAGTCTGATATCTCAGAGCGGTGTCGATGTTTGTCCTCAACATTTCCAATCGACATTCTAACTCTGTGACTTGAAGCGAAATACTCTCATCTCTCAATTGGTCACTTACGCGTTTGATGCTTTTGACGCATTGAGCTCGTCTTTTCTTTGCATCCTCAAAATCTTTAGGGATCGTCCCAGATGGTGGAGCCATTGTTATTGGATGATGCAATTTATCGGACGAACTCAGACCAATTATACTACTTGCAAAGTATTATTTATTTATTTATTTTTATTTTTTTTTTTAATGAATATATTTTAAATTGTATTAATTTTTTTTTTTTTTTTTTTTTAATATATTCCGAGCGAAAGAATTTTTAATGATGACACAAAAAAATATAAATAAAAATAAAAATGTCAATCCGAGAAGATATACAGGGAATTTTTCATAAACTGTATGAAAAAAATTATATACCCTGCTAATTTGCCAAAATATAGGGTATTTTGGCGAACGATATGGAAAAAGTATATACCCCACAAATTTAATTGGTTTCTAGGGTAGCGCGTCACCAGCTGTAAGCGCGCCAACCACTGCACGCAACAACAACACAACGACGAAAACGACAAAACGGAATAGAAAATCCGTTGTATGGATATGTATGTATGTATGTGTGTGTGCGCTGCAGACCAACTAAACGGTAAGCATGTAATGCAGATTGGGTGAGAGGGGGTACTGAGGGGCGAAGAGCGAATTTTTGCACTTGGCAACAAGAAAAGAAATTTAACTTGCTACCAAACACCGACAAATAATTTTGTGGTATTACTTTACCACAAAATTAGAATCTTACGATTCGAAATTCGCTGATCAGCAATGCAATAATTTAGAAATTATTTAATACACTAAAGATAAGCGGTTCATTTGTTAGTATATATGTATATGAATATATTTCTTTTTTATGTATGTGTATATAAATGCATGCAAGTGTTATGGTAAGCTCAACTACTTCTGTGCTAGAAATTGAAAGTGTGTGCTCAAGATGGCCAGCACAATTACCAAAGAGAACTTCTCGATTTGGGCCCTTTCAATTTTTAGCACTTTACCTTGGAGTTGACCTTCGCCTTGGAATCAACTTTCCTTGAATCCGACATCGATGGATTGTGGGGATGACAACCACTCCAAATAATTTCCAAGGTTTTTTTTTTGTTTTATTGTGTGTTTCGCGACAGACGCGGGAGAAATTTTTTATATTGTTTGTTTGGATAATTTCCCGGCGCGGTGTGCGAATTAACTGTGAACTTTTTTAGTCTTTTATTTGCGTTTCGTTTCTATAACATGTACATATATGTATATATATATATGTACGTATGTATTTTTCGCCACTAAGACTTCCAGTTCACTTCACAATTTTTTAAGCTTTTCTTTTCACTATTTATATATACATGTACATATGTACATACATCTGTTCCACTGTTCTTTTTATTGTATTTAAATTCACTTCACTTAAAAACTTGTCCCTGCTCGGGCGCCATGAAAAATTACAATAGTTTTTGTAATATGAATTTTTTGCGTATACCACTGATTTTAATTTGGACTGCGTTTTTATACGGAAGGAATGACTACGAAAGAAAGAATTACGCTTGCGATCGGTTTGATGTTTAATTTTCGATTGTATTTCATTTTTTCTTCTCACACTTACGTCGGCGAGGCGGGTCGAATACAACATCGAACATTTATTGGACAATACAACCACAGCTACATAGCGCTCATCTGCGCTTACAGATGCTATAATTGTAACTGCGTGGGACACTTGGCCGCCGAATGTAGAAAGTGACCACGCAAGCTTGATGCCTGTTTTGCGTGTGGTGAAATGGGCCATCGAGTGGCAAACTGCAGACTTAATAAGAAGCCTATCAGAAAACTAGTAAGTTCTGAGTATATAAAACGTCTAAAAATTAAGTTCGATAATAATAATGTACACTTTCTAGAATGCCTCATAGACTCTGGGAGCCCAGTTAGTTTCATAAAAGTAAAATATTATGCGAATTTTTTAAACAAATGTCAATTATTTGGGATATTCAATTTCGGGCGAAGGAATTAAAGCAGATGATAAAGGTATACAGGCAGTAAAAAATTTCCCCACTCCAACTAAGGTTAACGAAGTTCAGAGTTTTTTAGGACTTTGTTCCTACTTTTCAAATAAACTGGTAGTAGAAACAAATTCTTTTGAAGATAATTTGGTAATATGCCAAAACAAGGATGAAGAAATTCTAAAGTTAAAATCAATGCTAGAAAAAACAGAACACAACGTGTATGAGATGAGAAACGGACTTGTTTATAGAAAATTACAGAATGGTACCCTTGCATTCTACGTCCCAAAAGATATAAAAACTCATGTTCTGTTTAAGTATCATAATGAATTAGGGCATACAGGCATAGACAAAGTACTAGAAGTTGTTTCAAAAGCGTATTGGTTCCCTAAGTTGAGGAAAAAGATAGAACGTCATATACGAAATTGCTTAGATTGCATTATGTTTTCAGTAAAAAATGGCAAACAGGAAGGTTTTCTTCACAATATACCGAAATACAATATAATTCATATAGATCACTTTGGACCTATCGATGTTAGTGGTAGTGTAAAAAAGCATGTTTTAGTGGTAGTCGATGCGTGTACAAAGTTTATTAGGTTGTGTTTGGCTAAAACGACTAAGTCCAAAGTAGCTATTGAAGCGTTGACCGACTATTTTAGGGCGTACAGTAGACCAAAGTGTGTAGTGTCGGATCGTGGATCGTGCTTTACGTCGAGTGAATTCACTAGTTTTTTACAAACTTTCAATGTACAGCACATAAAAATCGCAACTGGTTCACCTCAAGCTAATGGCCAAGTCGAAAGAATAAACAGGAATCTTGGTCCTATGTTGGCAAAGTTGCTAGCGTCTGAGGAAAATTTGAGTTTTGGTCAGGCGATAGAATTAGTCGAATTCACTATGAATAATACTGTTCACAGATCTGTAGGCCAACATCCGAGTGTCTTATTATTTGGCATTGGACAAAGGGGACGTCAAATTGATAGGTTAAAAGAATGTTTGTTGGAAAACAGAATCGAAGATAGAAATGTAGAAGTCATACGTAGCCGCGCCAGAAATAAGAAAAGAAGTTTGCGGGAATATAATGAAAATCAAACAAATAAAAAACGGCAAGAACCAAAAGTTTACAAACCAGGCGACTATGCAGTTGTACAAAATTTTGATACTCATAAGGGTGTATCTAAAAAACTAGTGCCCAAATTTAAAGGGCCTTTCAAGGTAGTTAAGTGTCTAGAAAATGATCGATATGTAGTTGGTGACGTCGACGGATTTCAGCAGTCAAAGATTCCTTATAAAGGAATATGGGCTATAGCAAATATGAAACCATGGTTCGGTTGGTCAAATGATAACTTTATAAATGATTCAAATGTAAAGCCAAATGAAGAGTTAAATGTAACACTAAATGATTCAAATGTAAAGCCAAATGAAGAGTTAAATGTAACACTAAATGATTCAAATGTAAAGCCAAATGAAGAGTTAAATGTAACACTAAATGATTCAAATGTAAAGCCAAATGAAGAGTTAAATGTAACACTATATAGCTTTACATCTAGATAAGGAATCAAATGTAAAATTAGGTGTAAAAGTGTCGCAGGAAGAATCGAAAGAAACAGTGCATGTTCCAAACGACAAAAAGATACAAGACAAAGGCGACAACCCTATACACATCTACAATACTAGAAGTAGAAGTAAGCATAAAAAACTAGGATCAGGAGATCCTTAGAGTCAGGATAGCCGAATTGTAGCAATATTATTGTTTGTGATATGTATCTGCATGCATGCATGTGTGTAATTTAACAGTTCCTAATTACACACAGTCCGTGTGTCCAGATACAACTACATGTGCATTATTAGATTTAAGGTATATCTTACTCCCTTTGTCTTAAGTAATGATTTAAGAAGAACGCGATGACTGTTGTCTCGCTCGTAAGTTGAAACCAAAACGAAAAGACCAAATAAAAAGAGAAAAAAGAGCTCAATCTTTGAGGAGAGCGCAACGAATACGGACGTGTTTCACTCCCTATAATGTAGTCTTATGGAATGCGAACGGCCTGTGTAGGAGCAGACCAGAAGTTGAACACTTCAGAAAAACCCAACATGTTGACATCCTTCTTATATCGGAAACGCACTTCACGGAACGATCATACTTCAAGATCAACGGCTACGACGTCATCTTCACCAACAATCCCAATGGTACAGCCCGAGGAGGTGCCGCCATCATCATCAAGTCCAACATCAACTACATCGAGCTACCGGCATTTCAAGAGCCATGGACTCAGTGCTCCAGGATCAGAGTTATCAGCCTGACAGGAGATATAACGATCGCTGCTGTCTACTGCCCACCTAGGCATCTTGTAAGTGAGCTAATGTTCCACACCCTACTGGACAGTCTTGGCACTCGCTTCATAGCTGGAGGAGACTACAATGCCAAACATATCTGCTGGGGATCACGAATCACCAATCCCAAAGGAAGAGCGCTCTATAGATGCATCACCGACAGCGGCATGTCCTATCAATCATCTGCTGTTGAACACCTCAATGCGAGTATCCACCAGGCTGTCGCCTATGCCACACCTCCCGCTAGGAGCTCCACGAATAACAGCGTCCCTCACAGAGATATCCATCTTTGGCCACCCGATGTAGCCGCATTGGTAGCTGAGAAGAGACGTCTCCGTCGCACGTGGCACAACTCAAGGAGCCCAAAAGACAAGCCCCGGTTCAACAGAGCTGCAAAAACTCTCAAAGAGCTACTGAACAGTCTTCGTAGGAAGTCACTTGAATCTTTTCTAGAGAACGTCGAGCCTGGAGACCCCCAACACAACCTATGGAGGCTGACCAAAGGCATCAAAAACCCTGTCACAAGGAAGGAGTATACAACTCCTCCTCAATATCACAAATAAAAGCTTCCTGTTAGGACATTTCCCCACCCAGTGGAAATGCGCCGAAACCATCCTAATACAAAAACCTGGGAAATATGCAGCCAATCTTGCCTCATATCGTCCGATAAGCTTATTGGCGGTTCTCTCCAAAGTAGTCGAAAGACTGCTTTTGCGTAGAGTCCGACCAATAATGGAAGAGGCCGGTTTGATCCCCGATCACCAGTTTGGCTTCAGAGAATGCAATGGCACACCCGAACAATGCCATAGGAACTCGGGGAGAATTCTTTTGAGGAAAAGAAATACTGTACTGGAGTATTTCTAGATGTGTAACAACCATTCAACAAGGTCTGGCACACTGGACTACTTAACAAAATCAAAACTGTCCTTCCTGCCCCATTCTACACGCTGATAAAATCATATCTAGAAAACAGGAGCTTTTATGTGAGATGCGGTGATGAAAACTCTGTCATCAAAGACGTCAGAGCCGGAGTCCCTCAGGGAAGCGTTCTAGGTCCAATGCTCTACAACCTCTACACAGCTGACATGCCGATACTCAATGATCCCAATCTACTAACTGCAACATAGCGGATGACACTGCCTTCATGGCAACCAATGAAGTGCCACAGGAGGCTAGTAACCTTCTACAAATGCAGCTAGATATCACAAGCATCTGGCTTAAAAGATGGAACATGGCGGTCAACCCAGAAAAACGCGTTCAAACAACATTTACGTTAAGGAGAGGTTACTGTCCGACTATACTACTCGACGGAACCCTCATCCCCATCTGTAACTCAGCCAAATACCTGGGCCTGATTATGGACAGAAGGCTAACATGGAAGCATCATCTGAAGAGCAAAAGAGGCCAGCTCGACACAAAGCTGAAAAAGTACCTGTGGCTCATCGGGAGAAGTTCTACCCTTCGGCTAAACATAAAGCTTCTAATCTACAAAGTCATAATGAAGCCAATGTGGAAATATGGAATACCAATCTGGGGCACCGCCAGCCGATCCAACTGTGACCTAATACAAAAATTCCAAAGCAAGGCGCTAAGGATCATTTCAAATGCCCACTTTCTAACGACAAATAGGGAAATACATACTGAACTGGATATCCCATGGGTCGATCATGAGATTTCCAGACTAACCGCAGCATATCTGGAGCGCCTTGACAGGCACGTGAACCTGTACGCCATCAATATGTTGGACAACAGCACCACCACCAGGCGCCTAGGAAGACTCCACACGCTGGACCTGCCACATCATTGAGAATAATATTTATTTATATTTAATTTCCTGCCACGTCATATAACCATCCCAACATCCTATTGTAATACTGTTTAACATACAAACATTGTAACCGTCAATGCCCAATTAAAGAAACTTGCTGATTGTCCCCGGACAGATTGCAAATTTGCTATATCGCAGTCAAACAAAAAAAAAAAAAAAAAACTACGAAAACGGTATAACAATAACAATTTGATGACATACAATATTGACCAAATTACCCTTTTGGCTATTGTATAAACACCACGATTTATTTTATTTTTTTTTAATTTCTTCAGCTGTCATTTTAATTTTTTCGATGGTAAAATCAGTGCAAAAGAAAAACAACCGATAATTTGACACACACACACCATGGTGCCTATTAAACACTTGCGTTATATACATACATACATATGTACAAGTGTTTTGTCTACTTTCGTTTATGGCGCTTTGCTCTTTTTACATTGTATGTGAATGTACTTATGTAAGTGCAACCGCCACGCGTTGCCGAAAATTACTTGGGTGCCATGCAAAAAGAAAACGGTGCATTGTTGTGAGCGATAGTATTATATTGCTTACATGCGCAGCACTTACAAAATTTTGTATGAGTATTTATGCACATAAATTTTATGAAGTGTGAGTAGGGTGGAAAAAATTGTATATACATATATATGTATGTATGTATGCATATAACTCTCATGTCCGTCAAGTTAACGATGGTCTGCTAATGTCGAGTTAGCGACGGTCGCTGTTAACGCACTGTTAAATTTTTTTATTTTCAAATATTTTGCTATTAACTAACTTTTTTGAACCAAATAAAGTTTAAATTTATAAATAATAGCATTATCCATTATTTTCATTAACTTTTATCCAGTTTCAGTCATTACAAATACCAATATTTTGACCATCAGCTCAACACATTTTGGAGTATATTTCCATTCACAGAAAGTGACAAGCAATGCACGATATCTCAGATTGTGCTCCACATATTTAACCTCCACCAAGTTTAATCGAATTCTTCATATAACAACGTTTTTGAGAAAATCGGTTATGCGTTGGGCCACCTATGGATGTGCTCCATACAAAAACCGACCAAAAAATTGCATTGTCATTTTTAATAAAATAACTCTTAGGAATTGTCAAGCAATGCACGATATTTCAAATTAAGCTCCACATATTCAAAAAATAACTCAACCAAATTTGATCAAATCTATACCAACTTTTTTTAAGAAAAACCCCAAAATGTATGGGTGCCTTGCATGGATGAAAATCACTGATAAGGAAGGCGCCAAATCCGAAACCGGATCCGGTGCACAGTGGTCGGGCTTGTATGGAGCCAGCTGCCAAAAATACTTCTAGTGGAGATAAAAATCTAAAATTTTTTCAAAATTCAATAGTTATATAAAAAATATCAAAGAAGCTAACTTCAGCCGTGCCGAAGTTTGTATACCCTTGCAGATTAATTGGTTACTTTCTTCCTCATATCGGATTCAAAATATTTTAAAAATTGGAAATATAAAATTTTAAAAAAAATTTGAAGCAAAAAAAAAAAAAAAAAACAGTAAGAAAAAATTCGGGTTCGCCAACGGCCGGGATTGAACCTCCGCTTTCGTCATTTCTAGAATTGATCTCTATCTACGCTACCTGCGCCACCAAACTTAAAATTCACAGCCTCGTTATTTCGGTATACATTGCAAGCGTCCAGCTTCTCGCTCTCTAAATTTTCTGACGAATTCAACAAAACAACAACACAATAGTTTTCTGTTAAATTTGGTTGAGATACATGTCTTAAAAAACAAAAACGTTTTTCTAACAAAAACATACTTTCTCTGATGGGGGTTGATTATTGATTTTATTGATTTGTGTCGGATTTATGTATCCGACCTGAATAAAACTTGCTGGTAAGGTATACAAGTAGAATTGTCATCTGTGTGCCATTTGGTTGAGATATCTCAAACAAAAAGTATTTCTCACAAGAATTGTTTTGAACAACTCAAATTTTGACCGAGGTACCTCTGATCTTTCCTATTTTTCTATAACTTATAGTTGTCCGATCCGACCAATCTTTAAACTTGATTTGGATAAATCTTCAATGAACAGATATATACTATATACTTTATGGGGTCGGAAACGATTATTTCTATGCGTTACAAACATCTGACCAATTTTATTATACCCTCTGTAAGGGTGTAAAAACAAAAAAAGCAAAAAAAATCGTTTATGTTAAACCCCCTCCCAAAGTTACACCCCCTTCTCAAACTCACCGTATGGAGGCAACTGACAAAAATAGTTCTAGTTGAGGTATGGATTGGTAATTATTGTTGTTTGATTGTAATGAATCAACATTGAGATTTTAAACAAATTGGTCGTGGTTAAACCATTCATAAAAAAACTTATAAAAATAAGCATATAACATATAACATAAAATAAAATAAATAGATTCTAAAATGGAAAAAATAACATAGTTTTAAATAGAAATCAAATACGAATATACCAAAATAAAATGGCTATATGCGCAAGCCATTAAAACGTTTTTTTTATTGGGAAACTTATTCCATTTATTTTAATTTAAAGTCCAATCTTCACCATGAAACTCTTCTCCAAAGGGAGTTAGCATACTATCCACTAACTCAATATAAGCTTGAGCATTCATTCGACTGTATACAAAGCATATTGGAGACTTTCCTTTAGCACTAAAGGCCGCCCACTTCCATGATTTCGCTTATAACATGTGGCTCGTGGGTGACGTGGATCTCTCCAATATTTATGATGACCGTCAGGACCGTCCAAATTAAATTTTTTTTCATCACTGAATATTATACTTTCATAAAACTCCATCCGTGCATCTTTATGGCGTTTCGATAAGCGAGGTTTACCGACTTTGTTTTGGTATGTGAGATCTATATTATTTTTCAAAATTTGGCTCACTCGTTGCGTGCCACGCAATGACTGGTAACACTCAATCCCAGTTCAGCTTTGATTTTGTTGCAGCTTATCATATTGTCGCTTGCCAGCTTTCTCATATGCCGCTTTGTCCGTTCGTTGATAGATGGTACTGCCCCTTGGCGACGCTTAATGCGGTAATCTTCGGGGTCCTTTAGGTATCTCGTAATGGTATTTCTATGCCGGTTCATTTGTTTTGCAATATGACCAATTTGTAGCCCGGCTAGGTGCATACCACAGATCTGCCCCTGCCCCAGATCGGATAATTCCATACCACGAGGCATTTTAAAGAAATATGCTATATTTAACTCGATTTCTTTTGTGAACTGCTTTCTATAAATTGTTACGAATTGGTAGTATAAATTTTATCAAATTCCTTTACTGAATGACCATTCTGCTACTCTTAAAACACGAAAATTAGATTTTGCACATACATGTATGAATATGAATTTGCTATGAAGAGCACGCTTTTCATCTCTCACTAAAGCTAACGGGATAACAAAAGAAGACAAAAACATTCAGGGCTACAGTACATGCAATAGAGATGAGAGTTACATATTCAAAACAAACCAATAATTGTAACGCTTTAAGAAATATCGATAACATATTTTGCACATATAGCCATTTTACTTAGGTATATATAGAATTAACCTGTTAATAAATCAATTGCAGACTTTGTTAATTTCGACTTTTGTCTGCGCGGTAACACCCTCTGCTCTGTTATTAAGGGATCGGAACTTAAAAGCAACCTGTTTATAAGATCTGTATTTGTAGCTGTGCGTGATATTTTTCTGGTGTGCTGACTTCCGGACAGTTTAATGTCTTTGTGCCGAGATTCTACGGCTTCTTCAGATAGGTCTACAGTAGCGGGTAGATGAAGGTCGCGGATTTTTCCAAATGATTTTAGGCTCATTCGATTTGATTATTAGCGGCAGTGGCAACTACGATGTAACAAATATACTAGAGTCATCCAAGTTATTATTAAAAGCTTTTTATTTGTATTCCGAATGTCCAGTGCTACCGTCAAATCCCCACTTTCCTATAAAATAATAAGTTTCAATAATCAGAGATACAAGTTCATTGACGTTTGCTGGATAATACTTTTCAGGCTGTATGTTAGCCGATCGTAACGCAGAAGCTTCAGATTCATCTGATTTTGAAACTTCTGCAATTTTTCGTCCTTTTTGAACTCTCGACAAATTTTTTTTTGGGATGTCCCCGACTTGCATTTGTTTCCATTTGACCGGATCTGTCCAAATCAATCAATTTTTTATTTCATCCAGCCATTTGAAATTTTAAAACTTGAATTTTGTTGCGCTTATACTTCAGCCAATACTCAGCAATTTTTTTTGCAACTGTACGCAGCACAAATTTTAAGTTCAACTGGATCTGCAGTATACCCATTTTCCTTAATGTTATTTTGCAGAAAATTAAAAACCTTTTCCGCTTTTTCTGCATAAGTTCCCAGTTGAGCGCACCAAATATCAATGAAGTAAGCAAGTCATCCCTGCCGACTTAACTTAACCGGGTAACTTAATGCTTTGGCTTTTAAGACTTTTTTGTAGCTAGGAAAAATATCACTGAGAGCTTTAGCATTTACGAAGTTTCAAATTGTCAGGTATTGGTGTTTCGACAAATTGGTTTCAATTATCAGGTAGACAACTGCATTCATGTTTGCTGGAGAATAGTTTTCAGGCTTCATGTAACGATCGTAACGCAGAAGCTGCAGATCGTCCGATCGGGATGATTCCGAGATATACAATGCCTGCAGCAAAAAGAAGCCTATGCTGAAAATTTTAGCTCTGTAGCTCTTATGGTCTCGGAGGAGAAGCTGTTGATCCAGACAGACGGACACACGGTCAGACGGACAGACGGACAGACGGACATGGTCATATCGACTCGGCTATGCTTCCTTCTGTGCGTTGCAAACTTCTGACCAAAATTAATATACCCTCTGCAATGGTATAACAACATATAACCAACCTACTATTCGAAGCCAACCTACCTACAATAGAGCAAAAAAGTGACCTAATGACAGCCAAAGCATCCAAAACAATCCTCCACAGTGCTAAGTCTCCAATCCACAAATTCACCAATCAAATAAAACACCAAAACAATAAGAAACTAAAATCCACATCAGGAAACATCATTTCATATTGCAAAGAACTCAACATCGCCTACCTTCCACCACCAAACAAACAAACAACCACACCCCCATGGCTATTTCCACCTTCCAACACAACTTTAGTAAGCCCAACAAATCACCAGAAATATACCAAACTAGAAAGATGGACTAACTTCGGCCGTGCCGAAGTTCGTATACCTTTGAAGATTTTCTCTATATAATTCACCAGAAGCATTTTTGTAAATTACACATACCATATTTACAAATTCAAAATTTGAAGCTTGAGAAAAAAAAATTTTTCATACAAAATTTTTTTTTGTACCGATTGTTCCTATAGCAGCTATATGATATAGTCAACCAATTCTGATCAATCGATTGATTGAACTATTAAGAAGTATATTAAACTCACAAGTATCAAATTTCGTGGTATTCGGTTGAAAAACAACAGAGTTATTGGGGAAAAGCCTTATTCTTGACCGATCGGTCCTATGGGAGCTATATGATATAGCCAACCGATTCCGATAAAACTTGATTGAAGTATTAAGAAGTATATTAAACTAACAAATATCAAATTTCGTGGCATTCGTTTGAAAAACAACAGAGCTATTGAGGATAAACCTTATTCATGACCGATCGTTCCTATGGGAGCTATATGATATAGTCGTCCGATCGGGATGATTCCGAGATATACAATGCCTGCAGCAAAAAGGAGCCTATGCTGAAAATCTCAGCTCTGTAGCTCTTATGGTCTCGGAGGAGAAGCTGTTGATCCAGACAGACGGACAGACGGACATGGTCATATCGACTCGGCTATTCATGCTGATCAAGAATATATATACTTTATATAGTCGTAGATGCTTCCTTCTGTGCGTTGCAAACTTCTGACCAAAATTAATATACCCTCTGCAAGGGTATAAAAATGTTCCTAGAACATAAAGACAAACACAAGCAACACAAGTATAGTATATTCACCGACGGCTCCCTGCAACATAAAACTGCCACATTCGCCATAACTACCGATACTGCAATCCTAAAAACAGGCATCCTACTACACTACTCCTTCATCCTCTCCGCAGAAACGATAGCCATTCTCGAAGCAATTAAACTAACAAGAAGCAAGAAAGGTAATTTCACAATATGCTCCGACTCCTTATCAGCTATCAAATCCATAAGCAACATCAACAACAACAATCTCTACCCCACATTAATAAGACCAACACCAAAATAAAAATCTTCTGGATCCCCAGCCACTGTCGCATAAAAAGTAACGAACTTGCCGACCAAACCGCCAAATCCACCATAAATTCCCCCCTCCACTACATTCCCAACTTTAACTGTACCGATATAAACAAAATCCTTAAAAATAACCTTGGAATAGGTTAAAAACAACATAGATCGCTGCAACACATGGTACCAACATTTAAACAGCAATCGAACACACACAGGACACTATCTCAAAAAACACTAAGCAAAAAGACATAACACGGATGGACCAACATTTAAACAGCAATCGAACACACACAGGACACTATCTCACAAAACACTAAGCAAAAAGACATAACACGGATAGACCAAATAAAAATTCTAAGACTTAGATTAGGACACACAAGAGCCACTCAACAACACTACATCAACCCGAACGACATAAGACCCTGTCCAAACTGCAACTCAACAGCCGACCAAAACATAGAACACATACTAAATGAAGCAAGCAAGTCGTCCTTGCCCTGTACCAATAATAGATATTTCATAAAATCTGACTCCTTCGAAATCCTCATTATTTGAATATAAATTTTCTTTATAAAATTCTCTTAACAAGACAAAACAGTCAACGCATGTTTTCTCGCTCACTCATTTCAGTGAACGAAACTAATGCGTCATTCGGTACAAAGCAACATGAGCATGCTATCTCGCTCAGTACAAAACATATATATCTATATCTCCGATATTTGTTGACCGATTTCGGTCAAATTCGGTCAAACGGTCTGTCTGTATGAACATCGCGATCTTGGAGACTATAAAAGATAGAGCTACCAAATTTGGTGTCAATATCCGTCTAGATTGTAAACAGATCAAGTTTGTTTTAAATTTTTGCCACGCCCACTTCCGCCCCCGCAAGTTAGAAAAAAGTATAGCTAGACTTGTATTAAAGCTCCAGTATTTATTTTTGGTAGACTCAATTATATATCCAATGTGTACCATCTGACCGAATCTGAAATCGCTCAATAAATATCGGAGATGTACGTATATATGTTTTGTACTGAAATGTGTGAGCGAGGTAGCATGTGCACGTTGCTTTGTACCAAATGACGCATTAGTTTCGTTCACTGTTATGAGTGAGCGAGAAAGCATGCATTTGCTGTTTTGGCTTGTTAAGAGAATTTTATGAAAAATTTTATTCAATTAATGAGGATTGCGAAGGAGTCTGTTTAAATGAAATATCCTTTTTTGGTACAGGGTACTCCAAGTCGGCAGGGACGACTTGCTTGCTTCATTAATGTTGTTTTTATGTAATGAATCAAAATTTAAATTTTTAAACAAAGTGGGAGTAGTTAAACCATTGAAAGCCTTTATAAAAAACTTATAAAAATAATATAATATAAAATAAATCAATTCAAACATGGGAAAAATAACATAGTTTTAAATAAAATTCAAATATATATAAAGAATTAATCTTCTAATAAATCAATTGCAGACAGTGTTAATTTTAATTTTTGTCTGAGCGGTTACTCTCTCTGCTCTCTTATTAAGGGATCTGAACTTAAAAGCTACCTGTTTATAAGGTCTGTATTTGTAGCTGTGTGTGATATTTTTCTGGTGTCCCGACTTCTGAATAGTTTTATGTCTTTGTTTTGAGATTCTGCGTCTTCTTTAGATAATTCACCAATCGAAAGAAGTGCGTAATTGATAATATCACCAGAATGAACTAAAACTTTGTGAATAGTAGATGGAAAATAATACCAGGAATATTTTTGCAAAAGCAAAAGTGCATATTTCTGAAATTTTTCTACGTTTAACTTATATCCAGAAGCCATAACTTGCAAAAATGTTCCACATCTGACTACAAGATTTGCATCCAATCCGGTAATTGCTGCAGATAGTTCTGCGTTATTGAAAAATGTCCTTGCCGTGTTGCCATCATTTGAAGTCCCGCTTCCTCCAGTTCTTGGTTTGTCTACTATTATTCCAAGTTTTGTACGAAATTCAGTTTGTATTTTAGTTTTTCTTTCCAAAAGCATTTTTTTGCCCAGTGCAGTACTTATTCTCCAAAGCTTTTGATCCAATCTGTACGATATATGAATAAAGTATTCAAAAAGCCTAATATATGAATGCAACGGGGATAATCCAAACTCGAAAAATTTTAAATGTACACTTCTTTCCAAATCATTCATTTCTGTTGGTTTGGCATCACATACATATGTACCGAGGGTGTGCCACTGAGTGCATTACATATTTCCCCGTCAACCATGGTCAAGTGTAACTTATGTTCAATATGAATTTTTTTTCCCGACACTGAGAATGTTGTACATTCTAAATTTTTAATTTTTTGTTTGTAATATTTTTCCTCATTTAAACCCAATTGTGTGGTCTCCTTCTCAAATTGAAATCTCATAGGCATACAGTAGCGGGTAGATGAAGGCTGGGGATTTTTCTAAATGATTTTAGACTCATTCGATTTGGTTATTAGCTGCAGCGGCACGTACGATGTGAGAAACAGACTAGAGTCATCCAAGTTATTATTAAAAGCTTTTTATTTGTATTCCGAATGTCAAGTGCTACCGTCAAATCCCCACTTTCCTATAAAATAATAAGTTTCAATAATCAGAGATACAAGTTCATTGACGTTTGCTGGATAATACTTTTCAGGCTGTATGTTAGCCGATCGTAACGCAGAAGCTTCAGATTCATCTGATTTTAAAACTTCTGCAATTTTTCGTCCTTTTTGAACTCTCGACAAATTTTTTTGGGATGTCCCCGACTTGCATTTGTTTCCATTTGACCGGATCTGTCCAAATCAATCAATTTTTTATTTCATCCAGCCATTTGAAATTTTAAAACTTGAATTTTGTTGCGCTTATACTTCAGCCAATACTCAGCAATTTTTTTGCAACTGTACGCAGCACAAATTTTAAGTTCAACTGGATCTGCAGTATACCCATTTTCCTTAATGTTATTTTGCAGAAAATTAAAAACCTTTTCCGCTTTTTCTGCATAAGTTCCCAGTTGAGCGCACCAAATATCAATGAAGTAAGCAAGTCATCCCTGCCGACTTAACTTAACGGGTAACTTAATGCTTTGGCTTTTAAGACTTTTTTTGTAGCTAGGAAAAATATCACAGAGAGCTTTAGCATTTACGAAGTTTCAAATTGTCAGGTATTGGTGTTTCTGACAAATTGGTTTCAATTATCAGGTAGACAACTGCATTCATGTTTGCTGGAGAATAGTTTTCAGGCTTCATGTAACGATCGTAACGCAGAAGCTGCAGATCGTCCGATCGGGAGTGATTCCGAGATATACAATGCCTGCAGCAAAAAGAAGCCTATGCTGAAAATTTTAGCTCTGTAGCTCTTATGGTCTCGAGAGGAGAAGCTGTTGATCCAGACAGACGGACACATGGTCAGACGGACAGACGGACAGACGGACATGGTCATATCGACTCGGCTATTCATGCTGATCAAGAATTTATATACTTTATAGATGCTTCCTTCTGTGCGTTGCAAACTTCTGACCAAAATTAATATACCCTCTGCAATGGTATAACAACATATAACCAACCTACTATTCGAAGCCAACCTACCTACAATAGAGCAAAAAAGTGACCTAATGACAGCCAAAGCATCCAAAACAATCCTCCACAGTGCAAAGTCTCCAATCCACAAATTCACCAATCAAATAAAACACCAAAACAATAAGAAACTAAAATCCACATCAGGAAACATCTATTTCACAAAAGAACTCAACATCGCCTACCTTCCACCACCAAACAAACAAACAACCCACACCCCATGGCTATTTCACCTTCCAACACAACTTTTAGTAAGCCCAACAAATCACCAGAAATATACCAAACTAGAAAGATGGACTAACTTCGGCCGTGCCGAAGTTCACGTATACCTTTGAAGATTTTCTCTATATAATTCACCAGAAGCATTTTTTGTAAATTACACATACCATATTTACAAATTCAAAATTTGAAGCTTGAGAAAAAAATTTCATACAAAATTTTTTTTTTTGTACTGATTGTTCCTATAGCAGCTATTGATATAGTCAACCAATTCTGATCAATCGATTGATTGAACTATTAAGAAGTATATTAAACTCCACAAGTATCAAATTTCGTGGTATTCGGTTGAAAAACAAGGGAGTTATTGGGGAAAAGCCTTATTCTTGACCGATCGGTCCTATGGGAGCTATATGATATAGCCAACCGATTCCGATAAAACTTGATTGAAGTATTAAGAAGTATATTAAACTAACAAATATCAAATTTCGTGGCATTCGGTTGAAAAACAACAGAGCTATTGAGGATAAACCTTATTCATGACCGATCTATGATATAGTCGTCCGATCGGGATGATTCCGAGATATACAATGCCTGCAGCAAAAAGGAGCCTATGCTGAAAATCTCAGCTCTGTAGCTCTTATGGTCTCGGAGGAGAAGCTGTTGATCCAGACAGACGGACAGACGGACATGGTCATATCGACTCGGCTATTCATGCTGATCAAGAATATATATACTTTATATAGTCGGAGATGCTTCCTTCGCTAGTGTTGCAAACTTCTGAACAAAATTAATATACCCTCTCTGCAAGGGGTATAAAAATGTTCCTAGGAAAAAGACAAACACAAGCAACACAAGTATGAGTATATTCACCGACGGCTCCCTGCAACATAAAAACTGCCAATTCGCCATAACTACCGATACTGCAATCCTAAAAACAGGCATCCTACTACACTACTCCTTCATCCTCTCCGCAGAAACGATAGCCATTCTCGAAGACATTAAGCTAACAAGAAGCAAGAAAGGTAATTGCACAATATGCTCCGACTCCTTATCAGCTATCAAATCTTAAGCAACATCAACAACAATCTCTACCCCACATGAATAAGACCAACACCAAAATAAAAAATCTTCTGGATCCCCAGCCACTGTCGCATAAAAAGTAACGAACTTGCCGACCAAACCGCCAAATCCACCATAAATTCCCCCTCCACTACATTCCCAACTCTAACTGTAACGATATAAACAAAATCCTTAAAAAAAACCTTCTGGAATAGTTGAAAACCAAGCATAGATCGCTGCAACAATGGTACCAACATTTAAACAGCAATCGAACACACAGGACACTATCTCAAAAAAACACTAAGCAAAAAGACCTAACACGGATGGACCAACATTTAAACAGCAATCGAACACACAGGACACTATCTCACAAAACACTAAGCAAAAGACATAACACGGATAGACCAAATAAAAATTCTAAGACTTAGATTAGGACACAAAGAGCCACTCAACAACACTACATCAACCCGAACGACATAAGACCCTGTCCAAACTGCAACTCAACAGCCGACCAAAACATAGACACACATACTAAATGGAAGCAAGCAAGTCGTCCTTGCCCTGTACCAATAATAAAGATATTCATAAAATCTGACTCATTCGAAATCCTCATTATTTGAATATAAATTTTCTTTTATAAAATTCTCTTAACAAGACAAAACAGTCAACGCATGTTTTCTCGCTCAATCATTTCAGTGAACGAAACTAATGCGTCATTCATGGTACAAAGCAACATGAGCATGCTATCTCGCTCAGTACAAAACATATATATCTATATCTCCGATATTTGTTGACCGATTTCAGTCAAATTCGGTCAAATAGTCTGTTCTGAACATCGAGATCTTGGAACTATAAAAGATAGAGCTACCAAATTTGGTGTCAATATCCGTCTAGATTGTAAACAGATCAAGTTTGTTTTAAATTTTTGCCACCGCCCACTTCCGCCCAAGATTAGAAAAAAGTATGGCTAGACTTGTATTAAAGCTCAAGTATTTATTTTTGGTAGACTCAATTATATCCAATGTGTACCATCTGACCGAGATCTGCCAAATCGCTCAAAATAAATATCGGAGATGAAAAATATATGTTTATGGTACAGTGAGAGAGCGAGGTAGCATGTGCACGTTGCTTTGTGCAAATGACGCATTAGTTTCGTTCACTGTTATGAGGTGAGCGAGCGAACTGTCCGTTACTGTTTTGGCCCGTATACAAGAGAATTTTACTGAAAAATTCTAATTCAGTGGGAGATTGCGAAGGTCAGTTTAAATGAAATATCCTTTTTTTTTTTGGTACAAGGATGACTCAAGTCGGCAAGGGACGACTTGCTTGCTTCGATAATGTTGTAATTTTTATGTAATGAATCAAAATTTACATTTTGACGAACAAAGTGGGAGTAGTTAAACGCATTGAAAGCCTTTTATAAAAAACTTATAAAAAATAATATAATATAAAATAAATCAACAATTCAAACATGGGAAAAAATAACAAAATAGTTTTAAATAAAATTCAAATGTAGTATATATAAAGAATTAATCTTCTAATAAATCAATTGCAGACGGTGTTAATTTATAATTTTTGTCAGAGCGTTACTCTCACTCACCACTTCGTTATTAAAGGGATCTGAACTGAAAGCTACCTCTGTTTATAAGGTCTGTATTTGTAGCTGTGTGTGATATTTTCTGGTGTCCCGACTTCTGAATAGTTTTATGTTTTTGTTTTGGAGGTCTATGCGTCTACTTTAGGCGTAATTCATAATCAGAAAGAAGTGCGTTATTCAATAATATCACCAGAGATGGGAACTGAAAACTTTGTGAATAGTAGGTGGAAAATAATGCCAGGAATATTTTTGCAAAGCAAAAGTGCATATTCTAGGTTCTCTACGTTTAACTTATCTCGGAAGCCATAACACCAAAAATGTTCCACATCTGAGCTACAAAGATTTGCATCCAATCCGGTAATTGCTGCAGATGGTTCTGCGTTATTGAAAAATGTCCTTGCCGTGTTGCCATGATTTGAGTCCACTTCCTCCAGTTCTTGAATATCCACTATTATTCCAAGTTTTGTACAGAAATTCAGTTTGTATTTTAGTTTTTCTTTCAAAAGCATTTTTTTTAGCCCGGACCGTACTTATTCTCCAAAGCTTTTGATCAATCAGTACGATATATGAATAAAGTATTCAAAAAGCCTAATATGAATACAGCAGGATAATCCAAACTCAAAAATTTTAAATGTTTTTACTGCTATTTCCAAATCGATCTGCTTCTGTTGGTTTGGCGTCCCCTGCATATGTGCAGGGAGTGCCACTGAGTGCATTACGCATTTCCCAAGTAGACATGGTCGAAGTGTAGCATATGTCCAATATGAATTTTTTCTTCCGACACTGAGAATGTTGTACGTTCCTAATTTTAATTTTTGTGCAATTACATTTTGTAATATTTTTCCTCATTTAAACCCAATTGTGTGGTGT
>JAECWJ010000396.1:7500-43901 GCA_018150375.1 Drosophila sturtevanti | reverse complement strand
ATATGCTCATTTGGCATACAACACACTACACCACATTCCCTGGCTTCGAAATCGCACTCTCCTCCGCGGTCTCAGCTCCGTTCTTTTTTGTGGTTATTATTTTCGTACAATACAGTCCACTCCAGGTTCCGCATACATTCCTTATCTTTCATTGGGTAGCCGGTTTCTGATCCGACTACGCCCACAGACCTTGCCAAGAGTCTCCCGAAGCCTGATCGTCTCTCCGTGACGCGCCGGTCCACGTCGTCATCGCCATCAAGTAAATTCCCTCGTAACACTGATACATTAAGTTGAATTTGTTTAACGTGGCGTGTTCCCCCTAGGGGGTTTACAACCACGGTACTCAAATATGTCCATATGACATATAATACAGTGGGCCAAAATAATGCGTCAGCCAACGCCCCCCAAAGATGAAACATCTTATCAGTGCCAATTGAAATGTAAGCTGTCGGACATAGCATTTCCCCCTAGGGTAAGGGCGAGGCCTATCTAACACATCTGCTGATCTATGAGTACAGCATCCGGTTGAAACGCAACTCCACGCCGAACCCGAAGGCTCTTCCCGCATCCGGGCATTGAACACAGCCACTACGATCTTCCACAAGGGGACCAACCACTAATTGGGCTAGCTAATGGGCTACTAGCTCATCACGTACTACCATATTTACAGCTTTGATCGGCTGTTCGCAGCGAAAGCTACTAACCATTTTGTTCACGACAAACACGGATTGAAAGTCCATCGGCTTACCCCCCTAGGGAGGTTTATCTACCAGATTAGGCGTTCTGGTCAAACCCCGTAGCAACGAGTTCCACACTACTACCAGTTTCGGCTATCATTAGCCCAGCACGGTGTTCCAAATGAACGGCCCACTGATGGATCCCTGGGGACATCCTCGAGTCACCTCCATGGCAACTTCTCCGAATCTGCTGGTCATTTTCGCACTCCTGCCACTGAAGAAGCTTCTCCACAAGTTGGCTTCATGGCATCCCGCGTCGATCAAGCGGCCCATCACGGCGCTCCACTCGATGTTGTCGAATGCACCCTTGAAATCAATGAAAAGACTGAGCACGTATGCCTCCTGGCTGGAGGCCACGCTGGTCTTAACATGATTCCAGGCATCTTCAACACTGCGTCCAGGTCGAAAGCCGAATTGCCATCTATTTCCATCCGGGAGCACCTCCTTCATCCGATTCACCATAATTCCCTCCAACACCTTGCCGAAAACTGGCAACAAGCATATGCCCCGATAGGAAGCTGGGTCAGACCCATCCTTGTCGGGGCCCTTGAGTAGCGCCACTACACGTGGGCACTTCCACTCAAGGGGGAAATATCCCTCAGCTATGCAGCGGAAAAACACCGCTGATATGTGCTCGGGAATGGCACGCCATACCGCCTTGCACATACCACCTGTGATGCCGTCTAGCCCGGGAGAGCGCCTGCTTTTCAACCGGGCCACGCATACATCGACCCGAAGGCTTCGAGAGACGGTGCAGCTTCATCCGGAATGGCAATGTCATCACTCATCTCCGTAACTGGAAAGAAGTTACTGAGGAGGAGACTCGCACAGTCGTGCCATGTTACGACTCGCCTGCCATCCGAACGACGACATCTCAGTTCCGTGGGCCGCTTTCGTCCTCGGCATATCCTGTAGACGTGCCCCCATGGGTCATCCCTGTGGTCTCCAACGAAACTTCGCCAGTGATCCTCCTTAGTCTGCAGGATGAGCTTCTTGAACTCGCGGACGGCTGTCAGATGAGTCGCCAGAAGCTGCGCAGATTCATGGCCTCTGCGCCTAGTATCCTGGAGCCTTCGCCTCAGTCTCCTGACCTCTCGGCGTTTGGTACTAAGTTCAGTGGTCCACCACTTTACTTTCCCCACAACTCTCGACGTCCTGCCGCCTAGCACTCTATCACACACGGACTGTACGATGAGGCGTAGTGCAGTCATGGATGAATCCACCGGCAAAGCTCTGATGTGCTCCAAGGGAAGGTGCTCCAAGTTTTCCTCCGCCAGTTCTGAGTCGAACAATCGTTAGTTAGCATTCGCGAGTTACCAGGTCGGCACAGGACCATATGTGCTTTCACCTGTGTCTGGGGAAGGCGATACAACAACAGTAATGATGTTGTGGTCGCTCATCTCCCACTCGTCCACGCTCCAGTCATACGTGGCCCAAGTAGACGCTGCTTTACTGACAATTGTTACGTCGATATCGCTCTGTCCGCGGCGATTGTCAAACGTATACACCTCGCTGAATTGATTTAGAACTCCGGCTCGGCTCCCGAGAATCCAATCCTCCAGCTGCTCACCCCGCCTGTAGTTCAGTTGGCCACGAAAACTATTGTAGCGCTTAGTACACAGGATAGTACACAGTAGGATACAGGATTCGCATCTAGGCAGAGGATGACCGGAGTACTGCTCGCCAGTAGCAGTAAGGCATCCATATACAGAAAATGCCTCGTTGTCAATTCAGCATGTGCATGGCAGTACAGTGAGGTCAGATAAATTGAGCCAAACTCACCTGTCATCCTCACGCATACTCCAGCCTCGGTGTTATGTGACTCGACTGGCAGGCAGATGATATCTGGATCGTCGATGATGACGGCAGCGTTTCTCCTCCGACCCTCAAAGATTCGGCTACCGTACACTCTCATCCCGTCTGGGAATCCACTAATCCCTTCCTCATCCGTGTAGGGCTCCTGCAGCAGCGCAAAGGGCGATCGGGAATCCCGCATACGCACACTGACATCGATGCACGCAACGCGACCCCGCCCACAATTGGCTTGGATGAGAACAAACATATTAATGTCTGGCCTGCACCCTTTCCAACACTTCTCGGTCACGATCGCGAGAGCATCAGATGCCCTGAGGGTTGCCCTTTGAAGCGACAGTTCCGGCAGTCCACCGGATTACTGCACTTCGCTGCCTTGTGCCCAGCCTGACCGCACTGTCGACACACATCGGACTGTAGGCGGCATTCAGACAACTTGTGATCAAATCCGACGCACCTATGGCAAGCATAGGTACGGACGACCGTCCGGTATCGGTATGAGAACCACTTGATATAGACCCATCCGGTCTTCTCAAGTATGGCCAGCTCTGCATCGTCCACATCAAGCGTCAGATTAATACTGGCGCCATCAGTGACGGACCAAGGCTTTGTATCCAAATGAACCGCCTTTTTAAAAACTGCTGCCGTCATCTCCTCCTGGACGTTGTTTACAAACAGCTCTTCCATAAACGTCTCTGGGGCGATGGTCGTGTCCACGTCGAACACCGTCATCCGTGGCCTCACGCCCTTGCTCTGTTGGACTCAAAGTCCAACCTCTGCGAACTTTTTGTTCGCCACCACTCGCTTCATGGCGTACGGATTACAGCACCGCCGTGCTTCAACTCCCGCACCTCGTGGACACGCACTCCCAGTGTCGGTGCGACTTCTTTTCTTATCCTCTCCGCCACTTGCTTGCCAGACACGCTCGGGTCCCGACTCATGACCACCGCGGACCACGTCTCAACTGGATTGTTGAACCGTGGGGCGGGGATTACTCCGGGGACGGGGACAGCGGCGGCAGCGATACCAGTGACGGCTGGATAGGCAGCGTGGTAAGCTGCAAAGCTTGCGGCGACGGGAGCAGGCGGCTGGGGTGCGGGCTGTCCACCCGAGAGGCTTTCGAGCAACGGCCAACGACATTGCCAGTTCCTCGAGGCGCCTAATTGCTGCCGATATGTCTTGCGCTGCTCCAGGCTTCACACCCACAATGGTATTGCGGGTGCCCTCGGGAGCAGCGGAGATCTTGGCCAGGATTGCCGACGTTCCGCCCGCCACAATACGCCACGCTGGGCATTGCGACACTTCGACGACGACGGCCCCGGCTACGACGTCTACGTTGACATCAGCAGCGGCAATGGCAGCGACAACGGGCGCTTTCCTCTTCACCGTTTTCGCGGCGGGCACCACTAATTCCGCTTCTGGGGCGACTGAGGGTATGGATACGCTGTCCAGTGCTACCCTCTTGGCGACCGTGGCGTCGCTGGCCATCAGATCCGGCTCCGAAACACTCATCACCATGCTGGTGGTGCTCCCACAACGGCTTCTCGTGCCGTTCATGCACTGTCCTTTGCAGCAAGTGTTCACTGTATCTGCGCACTGACACACACACACACACACGCACACAAGTTCACACGCACGAGCACTTGTATTTGGCTCTCTGCCCGCGAGTATGCTACACTTTTAGGCGCTACCTAAAAGTATGCCACATTTTTTAGGCGCTGCCTAAAAGTATGCTGCACTTTTTAATATAGTCTGCCACCTGGTTAACTGGCCAATCAGAGCAATCGTACGGCACTTTTCACTGAACTTGTAAACAAGTTACCGCAATTCAACTTGTTTATGTCTCTGGTAATTTTCCACTTGGTATTTTTCACACGAGGTTTTTGCGTCTATGTTTCATACAGATATTCGCGATTTAATGCGCTGGCATGACCGCACTGGTCAGCAGTCCAAACAACGAATCACTGACACAATCAAACGCTGTCCGTCCGGTTCTAGTAGCGCTCCGACATCGCCTTAGCTCTCTCAAACTCCGCGCAAACGAGCATCCTTGTCCAGCCGAGTGCCATCGTCCACCCTACCGGGCTCCGAGAAATCCGCCCAGCTCCCGCGAATCACCATCTCCGTTTCCGTCTGTCCCGGTCCTGACTAGATCCGAGTCCCAAAAGCAGTTATACGCATCAAAGATGACGTTAAGTCATTTCATCGCAGCCTGCGAAAGTCTGACCGTGTTCGAAGTGAATACAATGGCCTCGATCGAGGAGGAAGTTTCCATGTTTGCTCTACGGATGCACCTCAATCAGAATAAAGTCCTTTGGGGCCGAGTAGAGGCGGAGTATCTGACGTGTACGCTAGCGCTTTCCGTGGATACGAGTGAAGAATATCACTCTGATCTCTCAACACTAAAGCCCAAATATGAGTACGCCTACATGGCATATGTCCGCTGCGGCACCAGCGAGAACGCATTGAGCGACTCCAAACACCCCCGGTCGCTCCACCGCCACCGCCGCACTCATCGGTCCAAGTCACCCAAGGCTATCGACTACCTTCGTGCGAGGTGGACGTATTTTCTGGGAATTATAATAAGGCTCGGTTTGAAAATAAACGGCATCTAGTAGCCACTCAGACAAAAATTCTGTTCAACCTGTCTCTAGTAACGCATGAGACGTGTATTGCCCTTAAAGATCTGCAAACGACCATTCAAGGGTGGCCCTCTGCACGTCCAAGCTACCCCATTCCACCGTCTGCTTATGGGAATAATCCATTGCCAATAAGACCGATGTGGAGATCTTCGTTTTTCCCCAATTGGCCGGCTGAATAATTTTTAGTAAAAATATTTTATTGTGTTCCAGGTCAAATGAGTATGTTGTGTGTTCTTGCCTGCCTTTTACATGGGTATTTATTGGTTCTCTGCGCGCTGAGCCGAACTCTGCATTTAAGAGTACTCGGCAGCAACCGCTGAGAACATAAACAGTTGTAGGGCCACCAAGCAGTGGGTTTGACAATTGATGTAATTTTGATGAACAAAAACAAATATATGTTTTGGCGCTAAGGTCAAGTATTAATTTTATGTTGGTAGAGGCAGAAGGCCTCTACTTAAAAAAAATCTGCTCCGAACATTCACACCCCGTTGGAAGACGCAGACTTTCAATAGGCTCGTCTAGAAGGGGCAGAACGGTTAGCTTGCTGACAGCTCTCTTGAAGACTCCCTTGGCCGTGCGAAGTATGGATACTCTGCTGACACCATCGGCTCCCAGTATGACGGCTTTGACTCGGGCAAGAGGCCACCTTAGAGAAGGTAGGTTTTCGTCTTTGATGATCACCACCGAGCCAGGTTGCAGGCTTGGCAATGAGGTTTGCCATTTGCCTCTTTCTTGAAGCAAAGACAGATACTCGGTGGTTCACTTCTTCCAGAATATTTGTTTCATTTGGGTCAAGCGCTGCCAACGACTGTTTGATGATGACCCAAATCTGGCTCTTCGAATGTTAAATTAGGTTGCCCATGCAGGATTTTCTGTAAGGGAGAAGACCAGTCGAGAATTAAGCATTGCAGAGATTTCACATACTAGTGTTTAAATTTCATCAAGTGTGAAAATATAGGTGCCAGCGATGCGATAAAAATGATATTTGGCAGCCTTAACGGCTGCTTCTCATAAGCCTCCGAAGTGCGGAGAGCGGGGCGGAATAAAATTCCAGTCGATTCCACGAGAAACGCAAAGATAAAAGATTGCCGAAATGTGTGGATCTCCGAGAAATAACTCCCTGAGCTCGGCCAGTTCATTTTTTCCATCAACGAAATTGATGGCCTTATCCGTCTAAATTGTGCGTGTCTTCGGCCGTAGACTTTTAAATCGCCTCAGCGCAGCTAAAAAAAGATTCGTTTGAGAGATCTCGAACTAATTCCAAGTGAGTGGCCTTCGTAGGAAAACAGACAAAGACTGCGATGTAGCATTTGACAGGTGCTCTGTTTCATGGTTTATAGAAAAACGGTCCACAAAAATCAATTCCTGTTTTCTGAAATGCTGAATTTGTGCGTACACGATCAGCAGATAGACTGCCCATCATATGCTGCATTAGTACTGGTTTTAGTCGAAAACATCGAATGCATTTACGAATGACTGCTCCAACGCATTTGCGGCCTCCAATTGGCCGATATTTCTTCCTGAGCAGTGCAGGCAGTCCTTGAGCTCCAGCAAGCGAAAACTTTTCATGATAGAAAATTATAATTGCATTAGTAATTGTATGTCCTCTGGGCAACAAAATGGCCCCTTCGATCTTGTGGCGTCCTTGTTTTTAAGGTAAGCGAAGATGCGCTGTAGCGTTCCGAATGAATTTTTATATTTTCATATAAATATATGAGCCGCAGCTCCGGCAACACCATTGGCGTCTGAACGTCAGCCGGCTACTCCGCACTAGATTTTAGAAGAAATGGTGGGCCTGATTTCCAGAAAGCTGAATCTACAAGCTTCAAAGGCGAGCATCCACGTGATAAGAAATCAGCAGGGTTTAATTTTGTAGGTACGTGGTGCCAGGTCATTACTCCGGTCAATGCTGGATTTGTGACACTCTGTTGGAAACAAAAACGGTAAAATTTGATGGCAATTGTTTAATCCAAGCAAAGGCTATAGTTAAATCTGACCATCAATGAACATTACATTGAACATTTAGATCTTTGGTAATTGTTGAGACGAGCTCGGCAAGTATGAGCGCCGCAGAAAGCTCGAGTTTGGGAATGGTCATGGATTTCAAGGGAGCAACTCTGGATTTCGAACAAATCACCGTGAATTTCTATATTGGCTTGAAGCAGCAAAATGTATCGTGGGAATTTAAAATTGGCAATCTCAAACAGCCGAGAGGTCAGATCATACCACGAAACGTGAAGGGCCTGAGGCAAATTTTCATCCCATTCCAGCTTTTCCTTCCATAACGATTGCAGGAATATCTTTGCCCTTGTGATGATAGGCGAGATAAGTCCTAATGAATCATAAAGCTTTGCAAGGGTTGACAGGACCTTGCGCTTTGTGATGACTCCTTTAGTCAAAGTTTGAGCGACTTTGAATAGTAAATTGTCCGTACAGGGATCCCATACTAAACCAAGAGTGTTAGTGACATCCGTGGAAAGTTCAATTACCTCTTCGATTGTGTCTCCTCCTAAGATGAGATCGTCCAAATAGAAATCCTGCTGCAATATGCTAGCGCCTAAAGAAATTTCCTCATCTGGGTTGCTTCTCCACAAAATGCACTGCAAGAAATCATCTGGGTGAGATATGCGCACGCATCGGTACATTTTACAAATATCACCGCAAAGGGCAACTTTGCGACATCGAAATCGGAACAGAGTGGTAAATATTTTTGGCTGCATGGTGGAGCCTGCCAATAGTAAATCGTTTACCGAAACGCCAGTGCTTGCCCTTGCGGAGCCATCGAATAACACTCTCAGTTTAGTGGTTGTACTGTCCAATTTCTGGACGCAATGATGAGGTAGAAAGAATTGTGGAAAGGTGGTTTGTATTGATGATAGAGATAGAGAGAGAGTTTGCCTTTAATTCCCATTAAAGTACTTACAAAATCCATACAATCATCTGTGGCCAGCTGAAGTAAACCCAATTTTTCGAAATTGGGCCAAATCAAAATCCATTCGCATTTGCTTAATTTGGTCCAGTCGTATTTGCAGCTCAATTTCATAAAATTCACTTATTTTTGCACACTTAGAAATTTATTTAACGCGATCAGCTGTCTTAACACCACCGCAGCCTTCTCTTTGTAATATTCCAGCTCTCCAGTCATTTGGTAGCTGTAAAATGTTTTATTATGCGAATATGCGGGAAAACGAAAACACGAAGAATCAACCTTTGCACGGATTCTTGCACTCGTCGCCCGGTTGCGATTCTGGTGAAAAATAAAGGCAACTTGTCTTAAACTGGTCACCAGGAGCCAAGATATTAACCTGCGAAAGGTTAGGCGTAACGCGAAAGGAGACCTCCTGCTGGAGATGGACAAGCGAGAGCATTAGTAATGCTTTTGGCAGCCAGGTTTTAACCATAGCACTAACCGGGGTTGCCATGGTTGCGGTAAAATATCTAGACGAGATGGTGACCAAAGATGATTTAGTGTCACTCACAGGTAATCAGCGGGCTACTACAAGTGTCCCCATAGCATCAGTAGAAGCTATTATAAAAGTAGGAACAATTGAAATCGGATGATCTATGTGCCGTATCGCAATTAACTCCTACGCTCCTACGAGATGTTTCAGATGCCTGGAATACGGTCATGTGGCGGACGAATACAAATGCCCAGTTGACAGGAGCAATTCGTGCTTGAAATGTGGTGAGTCACAGCACAAAATAATAGAATGCAAAAGCACAGCTAAATGCTTTTTGTGCGTGGCTAAAGGGCTAAGTAATACCAACCACATAGCGGGCAGGCAAAGATGCCCGTCCGGGCCAAGAGTTCACTCTGCGTCTTTGTCACATCATCATGATTAAGTTTTTGCAAATCACTGTAAGGTAGCACAAGACCCGCTGTCGCAGTCAACTCGGGAGAACAACACAGACATTTTCATCATTAGCGAACCGTTTAAGACCCAGGAGAGCTCCAGTTGGTCCTGCAATATCCAAAGGAAAGCCGCAATCTTTTTGACGAGGCGTTTCATAACACAGCAGTGATGGCAGCAAACCACTTCGTACGCGCACTTATTAAAAATCTATGGCTGTATAGCTGCTATTTTCCACCAAGTACCTCTCTCGACGAGTTCTGCAGCGCTCTGGGTGAGCTGGCAGGTGACGCACGCGAGCACAGTCCGTTCATCTGTGCCGGTCACTTCAACTCTTGGTTCCTGGACTGGGGCAGTGCTTTTAGCAACTCTAGAGGTAGAGCAGTATGGGAAACCAGCATGCAACAGGAAATATATACAGAGCCGATACTCTAAGTACGCAACTCCTAACTGCCGCCATAAATGAAGCAACGCTGGGAACGAGCTCAGCGCACGTCATGTCTGAACAGTTGGCCCAATTAGTAGGCGATGGCGCAAAACATATAAAGGTAACCACCGACCCGCTTTTTGGTAGAATGACAGCATCACTGATGCGCGTATATCTTGCTTTGCTGCAAGGCGCAGATACCAACGCGCCAGGAAAAGAGGAAACGCTTATTGGCCCAATCTCCGGGAGCAGTTCACCACATGCCGGAAAGCACTAAAAAATGCCATACGCACCAGCAAGAGAGCTTTTGTTTTCTTGAGCTCTGCGATTCCGCGGAACATGATCTTTGGGGCAGGGCATATAAGCTAGTTGTTAAACGTATATATGCCAACCGCAGCGTAGCACCGTCAGACCCAACAACAGTCAATGGAATTGTGAGTAAACTTTTCCCACGAAAAGACGACGGATTCCTTGACAGAACGCCTCCACAGACAATGCATGATGTCGAAGAAATCTCCCCCGACAAGGTCATTAGGATGGCAAAAAGGCTTAAAAATAAGAAAGCACCCGCTCCCGATGGCATACCAAATTGAGCTCTTAAACTAGCGACTCTACAACCTGATATGTTCGCTCGGGCGTATACGTAATGCCTACCCGAGGTCTCGTTCCCACGCAGGCGGAAATTCCAAAAATTGGTACTCCTTCAGAAGCCAGGCAAATCATCCGAGACTGAGTCTGCCTACAGACCCATAAGTCTCATCGACACCGTGGGTAAAGTATTAGAATCCATGATATGCACGAGGTTGGAATTAGCCATATCTAGTGGTGGCGGGCTCTCGCCTAACCAGTTCGGGTTCAGAAAGGGGAAATCTACAGTACATGCAATAGGAAAAGTAGTGGACACGGCAAAGCAAGCAATCACAGGTCAACGTTGAAAAAATGGGGATTAAAATATTGTCTGATCGTCACTCTCGACATTAAAAATGCGTTTAACACTGCTGATTGGAGATGTATTCTTGATTCTCTATAGGTTTGGAGTTACTGCATACCTGCATGATATAGTCTGTTCCTATTTTTGCGACAGGAAACTGACGTACCACACGGATTCTGGAGGGGTCTGTGCTAGGACCAACGCTCTGGAACATTATGTATGATGGTGTACTGAGGATCCCATTGCCGGAAAGCTGCAAGCTCATCGAGTATGCAGACGACATTACACTGGTAGTAGTTGAGAAACACCTACAAGCCGCAGAAGGGACGGCCAACTTGGCTATACCCAGAATCACGGATTGGCTGGGATCTGCCCGTCCGGGTCAAGAGTTCACTCTGCGTCTTTGTCACATCATCATGATTAATTTTTTGCAAATCAACCTGAATCACTTTAGGGTAGCACAAGACCCGCTCTCGCAGTCAAGTCGTGAGAACGACACAGACATTGTCATCATTAGCGAACCGTTCAAGACCCAGGAGAGCTCTAGTTGGTCATGCAGTACCCAAAGGAAAGCCGCAATCTTTTTGACGAACAAGCCGGCGTCTCATATGACAGCAGTGATGGCAGCAAACCACTAAAAGTACAAACAAAACAAACAAAAAGTATTTCTCTCGATGAGTTCTGATCCCTGGACTGAGGCAGTTCTAGAGGTAGAGCAGTATGGCAAGCCTTTGCATGCTTAGACATCGCGCTATTGAACAATGGTTCACTGACACACACACACACATACCAGCACCGGCACCGCTAGACGCACTAAGTCTAGCCAAATAAATGAGGGACGACTGCTTCTATTGAGGAAAGACAAGCACCTTCCACCCAGGAGTACCTGGAGGTGTTTCCAAATGATGAAAAACGTACACTCACAGTGGCTGACTACCGGATTCGCCAGAAGGAAAAATACCAGAAACCCGACAACGCTACATAGAGCGTATATATATGGGGAAACCCATAGCTTTCCAAAGACCGAAGAAATACGCATAGGCCTAATTGCCAACCACGTTAAACTTACACCTAATATTACCATGTCTCTGGCGCTGAGCATCTATACTAAGCTGCAATAAAACGTTTGTGATCAATTGATCAATTTTGTAATAACTTCATTACAATAAATTCATCATCTTAAATTTTATTTTTGACTTTCAAAGAGAAAAATATTTCTCTTTTATTAAATATTTCAACAATTGAAAACCGTGAACAAATAAAAAAAACTTTAAATTAAACAAAAGATTATTTTTTATATATATATTATTATATATTGCAAAATTTGTATGCAATGAGTTCCCTTAGCACTTCTGTATTGTATATAGTATATATATATATGGTATATCCGTATTGTATATAGTATTGAAGTAAAGTATCCACACAATATACAAAACAAATTAGAACAAGCTTTCTTTTCTTAAAAAACAAATAAAGTCGTAAACGGTAAATAAACAAAATTTGGACGTTACATTTATGAGAATGATATCAAAAAAAAAATACAACAAATAAAACATGACAATTATAAAAACCAAAGGACAAGACAATTTCGTGGCAGTCGCCCCAGCTATAGCAACATACGACCGAAACATTAATGTGAGAGTGACGCTAAATACGTCGGAAAACTCGCAGAACCCTTTAAGCGATACAAAGTAAATTCAAAGATTCACTCAATCAACTTTAGTCTTAACATTTTTGTTAACTTCACTGATCATTCAACTAAAACAAAACTAACATTTTTAATAGATACTGGTGCGAATATATCACTTCTAAAAATAAATTCATATATCTATGACATTAGAGACGATTGCCTACTTCAGACCATATATATATGGGAAACACTTCACAATAAAAACGGATCACAGATCATTGACCCACCTTTTCTCCATGAAAAATCCCAGATCCAAATTAACTTGCATGCGGCTAGAACTCGAAGAATTCGACTTCATTGTAGAATACTTAAAGGGCAAAGATAATTTTGTACCAGACGCATTTTCGCGTATTACTATAACAGAACTCAAAGATATTAAAAAAAAGTCCTAAAAGTCACTACCAGGCCACAAGGTAGACAAAAAAAAACTATACAGCCGAAAATAATAAACTTTTGCCGAGGCAATTCCTAAATATGTATCCAAGCCCAACGTACATGAAGTCAATACAAATTGCGCATAATAGAATCTAAATGTTTATTTAAACATGAAAATAAAGTTATCGCAAGAATAGAAGTTAGCAAGTTATATTGTGCTATGTATATTTAAAATACTTCTTTTGATTTGTTTTAGATGTGGAGCGACTGTTGTTGTCGCTTCCAAGGTCTTTATTTATCTGTCTTTCACATATTGAACTTAAATATTACTTAGCCTAAAACTGCGCGGTCTACAGTGACAGCGCGCGGTCTGCAGTAGCAGCGCGCGGTCTGCAGTAGCAGCGCAGCAGAATAGAGCGTGGTTTGCACATATTCATATAAGCGTGTTGCGCAAGCGGTCATTGCATGGGACACATGCTGACTCAGTACTTGCGGCAGGTCGAAGTACTTGCTCCTCATATTTTGGACATGACCTATATTTATACAACCAAGACTAAGTGTCTTGTGTTTACGTTTAATAGTATATATGAAGTATATACTGAACATAGTTCTGAGCACAGTGTGCTCTCGATATATGCATACCACATCTCCCTCCTTTTGAAAAATAACGTAATTATATGAAGTTATTTTTGGCTTATTTATTAATTATTATTATTATTATTATTATTTTTTTTTTTTGGATGTATGTCCATACGTATATTTCGATAAAGATAAAAATAGTAAAATTTTAATTGTGTGTATATATGTAAATATAATATAGCAAAACAATTTTGTTTTTTTTTTCGTTTACTTAACTTTTGAATAACTTTAGCCTATTCTTATTGACTGTCTGTGGTTTCTTTTTTCCTATGTCTAATATGATATTGTTCCTATCTTCTATTTTTATTTTTTATTCTATTTTTATGACTTGAGTCATTTTTAAGTAGTACTAGGTTTCCTATTTCTAATTGTAAATCATTTATCTTTTTATCATATTCTATTTTTCGCTTTTCTTTCTCTATTTCTATCATAGATATTGCTCTTTTATATGCTATTTGTAATTTGAATTTAAATTCTTTTGCATAATCATCTAAATTACCTACAGGGTCTATTTTAGTTAAACTGTTAAATTCTGTGAATTGCCTTGGTAATCTACCATAAAGAAGTTCATACGGACAATAGTTATGTGCCGTTGATGGAGTTAAAACAATATTCGTCCCAATCATCTTTTTCAATCGAGATGTATGAACGTATGTATTCATTGAATGTTCGATGACTCCTTTCTACTGTTCCTAATATTTGGTGATGGTGTGATGTTGATAATATATTACTGATTTTCATATATTTGCACAAGTCATTAATAAGTGAATTTTTATACGCAGTACCCATGTCTGTTATGAACGTCTTCATAGGACCGTACTTTAGTATAAATGATTCAAATATTGCTTTGGCTACTGTTTTTGCGCTTTTATCTTTTACTGGTATTGCTACTAGATATTTTGTAAGGTCGCATATTATAGTTATTGCATACTCATTGCCATTCTCTGATCGAGGTAATGGTCCAATGGTATCAATTAAAACAGTGTCAAAAGCCGTGTTTGGGGTATTGGTTATAATCATTGGGGCTTTTGTATGTGTTGTAGTCTTAGCTCTTTGGCAGTCTACATACTTTTTAATTGTTTATGACATTTTGGGGCAATAGTATAGTTTCTTTATTTTTAATAGGATACGCGTAATCCTTGCATGTCCACCTTCTATTGGATCGTTATAATATTTTAACAGGATTGCATTAATTTGACTTTCGTCATTTTTGTCTACTTGTGTCACTTTTTGTAATAGCGCTTTTTTTAATTTTTTAAATTTTTATTGCCCTTATTCTAAAATTCATTTAAAGTGACAAATTCAAAGATCTGTTCACTTGGTGACATCTGTAAGTTAATGATTTTGTGTATCCCGGCTTCTGAAATAAGCCTTTGAAAAAATTGATCTAAATCGAATTTCTCATTAGAATTCAAATCTTTAACCGAAATTTGTGAGATAATTTGGTTTCCTCTTTTGAGTAAACACTTGTATTTATTCATTTTTATTTTTACAAATTTCTTTACGTCGCTGTTGCTAACGACTTCGTAGACATTGGGCTCATTTATTTTTTCAAGCATTTTAATTTTTTCATCTGCGCAGATGTTTTCCTGTCTTTTTGATGATCGTGTTTGTACCATCAATATATTTCTATTTATTTGTATTAAGTCTTCTATGTTTATGCGAGATAATGCATCTGCAACATGATTGTCTTTCCCCTTGAGATATTCAACCGTAAATTGATATTCTTCTAAGTCTAATCTCATTCTTGTCAGCTTTGAAGTAGGATTCTTCATTAAGAATAAGTATACTAAGGGTCTATGATCTGTTTTTACTAAAAAATGCCTTCCATAGATATAAGGTCTGAAGTGTTTTATTGCCCAGTGTATTGCTGCTAACTCTTGTTCTGTAGTCGATTTGTTACTTTCTCCCTGTGTGAAAGATCTCGATGCATATGCAATTGGTAGTTGCGCACCGTTGCAGTCTTGTGATAGTACCGCACCACATGCATGTTTACTTGCATCTGTGATTTACTGATTTCTTTGCTGAAATCAGGGTATTGCAATAATGTTGGCTTCATTAATGCCTTTTTTAGATATTGAAATGATTCTTCACATTCTTTAGTCCATTGAAATTAGACATTTTTCTTGCACAATTTTGTTAGATTACGTGCATATTGTGCTAAGTTATTAATAAACCTTCTGTAATAGTTACAAAAAGCGACAAAACGTCGTGCACTATCTGCATCTGTGGGAGTTGGATAGTTTTAATTACATCATATTTGTTGAGACAACGAGCTTTTTCGTTGCCTTTAAATTTCTCTGATTAAAATAAAGTCAAGTTCAATTTATAAACGTTAAAAATTTTATTAGTGCACGGCACCCTTTTAACTTTAAATATAGTTGAAACACAGCAGCCACGGGCAGTTGCGATTGCTTCATACAGAGAACTAGAACTTTTTCTAATGCATCAGAGGGCCACAGCGCCGATCTGCCTGCATTAGAAGTCGGTAGAGCAAAGTCGCTCGTGCCGACGTAAAGAGATGAAAACATAAAGAAGAGCGCGAGAGCAAGTACCAGGTGCTGGTGTGTGCCCACGGCTCTCTTATCAGATAATGTAAAATAAGTACATAACTCTTAAGCTTAAGTAAATTTATTACTGCTGGCTCGAACATACTCCCCCCGTTGGAGGACTCTAGGCTTCAACATCATCTCTGAGAGGCAGCAGACACAGCTTGGCAATAGCTCTTCTCGATTGACCCTTTGCGGTTTTAATATCAGCTACTCGAGTTACGCCATCCTTCCCGTTGACCAGCTGAAGCACTCTAGCAAGCGGCCACTTGAGTGGTGGCAAGTTTTCGTCCTTCACCAGAACCAAATCTCCGACCTGAACGCTGGGCTTCGGAGTCCGCCACTTCGCTCTTTGCTGCAACAAAGTCAGATACTCGTTTTGCCAACGCTTCCAGAAGATCTGCTGGTAGTATGTGACTCGCTGCCACCCATTCAGCCTATCCTGGTTAAGCTGAGTGAAATCAGGTTCGGTGAACGTACGAAATGGAGCACAGTTCAAGAAATAGCCAGGCGTTAGTACATCGAGATCTGTGGGATTCTCTGAAAGTGGAAAAAGAGGTCGCGAGTTGATTACTGCTGATATCAAGCAAATTAGAGTTCGTAGTTCATCGAAATGAAGTAGAGATGATCCGCAAGATCTATAAAAATGGAATTTTGCCGTTTTGACGGCCGCCTCCCACAAACCACCGAAATGCGGCGATCGTGAGGAATGAATCGCCAATCAATAGTTTCAGCCAAGCAAAATTGAAGCACAGATTCCTGGTGATGATTGCTGAGAAACAACTGCTTTAATTCGATGAGCTCATTCTTGGCCCCAACGAAGTTAGTAGCGTTGTCAGACCAAATCTCAGATTTGTAACAAAAGGGGCCACAGTAACCCACTCCTGTGACGTCAAATGCAATGCAAGCGCTTACTCTCTCTTTTGGCAAGTCAGCCATAACTTGCTCAAGCAGACGGGGCTTAATTCGGAAGCATCGAATGCATTTGTTGACGATCCTAGAGACCGTTTTCATGCCTCCTATCGGCCAGTACTGGAGACGGATTGCAGCTAGTAGTCCTCGAGGCCCAACATGCATGTTTCGTATATGAAATGAATTTATAATTGCATTAGTTAGCGAGTGATGCTTGGGTAATATCATAGGGTGACGAGAATCAAAGTCTAAGGGCGAATTTTCAAGGCGACCTCCTACGCGCATTAGACCAGATTCGTCCAAAAATGGGTAATGTGAAGCAATAGAACTCGAAGGCTTAACTATTTGCGATGACGATAATGACTTCATGTCATCCCAAAGCGCTGCTCTCTGAACGCTGCGAATCATGATGCGAGTGCCATGATGAATATCAGCAATCGTTAATCCGCTAGACTTGATGCGATAAATAAGGTCTGGCTCGGGAGACCTTATAACCAGCACTCTCTTGCGAAGGTCATGTAATGGAACGCTTCCTGCTGGAGCTGCAGGCCAGGCACTTGCACTGTCGAGCAAAAAGGCTGGTCCATGAGCCCACATTGTAGATGCTTGCAATTCGCACGGCGACGCTCCCCTCGACAAGAGATCTGCTGGGTTAAGATTAGTAGGAACATGATGCCACTGCATCCCAATGGTTAACTCCTGAATAGCTGCGATTCGATTCTTTAGTACCCAGTGATGAGGTAAGAAATACTTGCATTGACTTAGCGCATCCGATTGAACAAGAGACATGTGGCCTAAGTCAAGATATTCCTTTATGAACTCTGAATACTGGCTTTTGATTTGAGGTCGTTTATCTAATTTGCGCTCTAATGATAAAAACCTTTGTCGAGCTTGGTCGTACGAATTTGATAGCAAATCTGGGCTAAGCTTCAAAGGAAGCCGAACAGAATAAGCTCCGGAAGCGAGTCGACAAACGTTGTCAACAAAGTGAGCCTCGCAAGTGAACTCTTCATCGGTTAATTTCTTTATTTGATCAGGGCAGCTTTCGATTTCTCAAAATCGGCGAACTAACTCATCCAAATTCTGATCCGAATTTTCATTACATAAAGGCAGGGCCGGCACGGCTAAGGCAGCTGTATGGCGAGCTTTGTGGCAGTTTCCAGTAACTACCCAACCTAAACGAGTCTTCTGCAACAGGGGCAATCCTGACACTAGCTTAATTTGTCCCACGCACAAAAGATCAAAGAACAGACTGGCTCCAATTAATAAGTCCACTCGTTGGGGCTTGAAGAATTCTGGATCAGCTAGCCGAATATTAGCTGGAATGTCCCAACTACTGGCGTTGATCGAGTAATTTGGATGGTCATCAGTTATTTTCCGAGCAATTACCGCAGTCAGATGAGTTTCAAAATCGGAAAATTGAGAATGTAAAGAAAGATTTGCAGAATATCCTTCCGTATGCAAATTGGTATCACCTATGCCTGATACACTAACTGAAGATTTTATCCGTTTGAGCTGTAATTGTTGCGCCAAACGCGATGTGACAAAATGTAGTTGTGATCCTGAATCTAGCAACGCTCGACAATTAACCAATGCACCGAAACGACTTTTAATTAAAACATTGGCAGTCGCCAAAAGCACCATATCTGGACTAGGATTTTGAGCAACAAGAGCAGTAGAGGAGGCTGGCAAAGAAGCTGGCAATGAGCTTTTAATGGCAGCTGAGGAAGGATTGTGCAGTAGAGTGTGATGCTTGATGCCACAGCTTTTACAAGAACCTGAATTGCACGCTCAATATTGATGCCCTTTTTTTAGACAATTAATACACAAGCCTAGCTTCATTGCCTCCTTATAGCGGAGAGCGGGAGACAAATTGGAGAACTGGGTGCAACGATAAATCAAGTGGCCAGAACTATCACAAAAAACACAACAATTTGAATCGGATACTACAAATGTGTGGTTGCGATTATTAAATTTGTTGTTCTTTCCCACCTGATTACAAGGCGCGTAAAAGGCCATTGCATAATCAACATTCTCCAACGTTCGACATCGATTCTCCAGAAATTCTACGAAATCCTCCCACGACGGTAACTCACGAGGTTTGAGTGATTCCTCCCATTTGATTTGCGTTGTAGAATCCAATTTTTGCAGCAACGATTGCACAATGATAATTCCTGCAATTTGCTCAGCGTTGCCTATACTTTGTAATGCACGCATATGAGCACTAATTCTGTCCACAAACAAACGCAACTCTGCAGCAGAGCCAGCCTCTACTCTCTTGAGAGATTATTAAAACGATTGTGTAGCAGCTCTATCGATGATTGTCGAAAAAAGTGAAAAGAAATCTGCCCACTCAGTATATCCACCGCTGAACGTGGGCAGCTTCAATTCGGGTCGACGAGACCGAACGATGGGCGCTAACTCCTCTGGGCGAAAAGTCGAACATGGTTGACCGCATATGCTGACTTTACGTAATTGAGACCGAAGCACACCGTTAATTGTCATTATACTTTCATCAAAAGATTCGCGCAGGGTGCCGCCGATTTCACTTGTGTCTAACTGCTCTAAACTGTCATAAGCCGCGTCGAACTCAGATTGAATTTTGTCAAGAAATTTTATTCGCAAATTAATTTCTTCCTCGTTGAGATCACGCAATTTCGCGAGAGCAGTATCACTTTCTAATTTGTGAATACGCTCGTACAACGAATGAACTTTAAGCTTAAAAAAAGTCACCCTGTTTTCTTCGCTTAAGAAAGACAAGCCGCTAGTTGCCATGGCGAAGCAGAGAAAACGGAACGAAAAAGAACAGTTTTAGTCAAGCAAACGGTAAGCGGGTGGCCGTTGACTTTAGAGCACTTTAGACACAGGCACAATTATTTGCAGCATAAGAAATTTGCACTAATGCCATGGGCGGGGAAAAGTTAAATAATATTAGATTTTAACACAATTTTTTATTTTAATTTTTTATTTTAATTTTTTATTTAGTTAGTCACGTCGGGGTCACCAATATGTTAAGACAACGAGCTTTTTCGTTGCCTTTAAATTTCTCTGATTAAAATAAAGTCAAGTTCAATTTATAAACGTTATAAATTTTATTAGTGCACGGCACCCTTTTAACTTTAAATATAGTTGAAACGCAGCAGCCGCGGGCAGTTGCGATTGCTTCATACAGAGAACTAGAACCTTTTCTAATGCATCAGAGGGCCACAGCGCCGATCTGCCTGCATTAGAAGTCGGTAGAGCAAAGTCACTCGTGCCGACGTAAAGAGATGAAAACATAAAGATGAGCGCGAGAGCAAGTACCAGGTGCTGGTGTGTGCCCACGGCTCTCTTATCAGATAATGTAAAATAAGTACATAACTCTTAAGCTTAAGTAAATTTATTACTGCTGGCTCGAACAATATTCTTTATCATCCGGACGGATACCATGATCTGTACATTTATGGCCAAGGAATGTTACCTCGTGCATAAAGAATGAACATTTCTCTGGATTTAACTTAAGGTTGTGTTTTCGACAAAGTTCAAATATACTTGTAAGATTTTTGAACATGTGCTGTTCACAACAGCCGATAACCACTAAGTCCACCATATATAGAAAAGCTTGCGATGGTTTTAGACCCGAGAAAACAAGGTGCATCATTCTCATAAATGAATTGGGAGCTACTTTTACACCATAGGGTAATCGCGTGAAGCGATAGGAGCCAGTGCTCGTAAAAAATGATGTTATATTTCTAGATTTATTTTCTAGTTCTATTTGATGAAATCCAGACATAAGGTCCAGACACGAAAAATATTTTGCTCTTCCTAGTTGATCTAATATTTCTTCTATTCTAGGTAATGGATATTTGTCTGCTAAAAGTTTTTTATTTATTTGCCGATAATCCACTACTAGGCGCCATTTTTTTTCTTTCGAATTTGGGAGAGATTTCTTGGGAACCAAGAGGAGTGGTCTGTTATATTCAGATATATATGGTTCAACTATGCCATCTTTTATTAATTTATCTACTTGTCTATTTATTTCTGGTTTTTCTGTTTCTGCATTTCGATAATTTTTTATATATACTGGGGTTTTGTCTGCTAACCTTAATTTTTGCTTGTAAAAATTCTTACTTGATATTGCTTCTGATTCGAGGCCAAATATGTCACTGTATCTGGTACACAATTCAGTAAGTTCTGTTTTTACATGATCTGGGAACTTTAATTTATTTAAGACTTCATTTGTTCTTGCTAAATGATTTAATTTCGTAATTTTCTATTGGTTCAAATTTAATGTTTGGGTTTTTGATATTTATGTTGTCACCTGTTGTATTTAGAATTCTAACTATTGCATTGTTACTCGTTACGATGCTGTTAGTTATTAATACCTCAGGATGAATTTCCTGATTTGGTATTAATACAGTATCTTCGTTTGTCTGAAGTGTGATTTTCCTTAAAACTTCCGACCTTGCCGGTAACAATATGGAATTGTCTATTTCATTGTTTAATAGTGGAACAAGTATTTGGTATTTAAGAGATTGGGGTTTTAGTATTAATTCATCATTGTGATAATCTATTATGCAATTAAATTTTCGAATGAAGTCAAGTCCCACAATTCCGTCACATGGTACTGGAAATTCATTATGGACTATTTGAAAGTCGTGGAAAGATCAATTGTGGCTAATCCAATAGATTTTATTGTTCCCTAACCAATTCCTGATATGTTTGTGTTGAACTTTTGATTTATTTCCGAACATAGTCTATTGTCTTTTAGTATTGATATGTTAGCTCCAGTATCCACCAGTAAAGTTAAGGGTTTAATATTTTTTTGATTGTGTATTTTTATTATGCTGCTGAGATTTAGATTTATTTTAAAGCCTTTTGTTATTAATTGCTCAAGGGGGTTTGGGTGTTTTCCGAGGTACTTTGTGTAATTCGTACTTGGTTGTTACCTCTGTTTCTTCTATTTGAGCCGCCTCTTCCCGAGCCGCCTCTAGAGTTGGTATTATTGTAGTTACTATTATTGTTATTATACCGTTGGGCGCCTCTGTTATAGTTACGTCCCATATACCTTCCACGACCGCGGTTTCCCCCGCGATATGGGTAGTTATTGTAATACATAATAGTATTAGTTTCTTCAGCTACATCATTAGATGTTTCAATGTAAGCAGCTATTGCTTCGTCCATATTGTTGAATTGACGAGAACGCATAACTGTCTTAACTTCTTTATTTAAGCAATTTTTCTTCATTGCTGATACCGCCTGTTTGGTACTAAGGAATTTTGCTTGTTCTAGGGTATAATCCTTTTCGATATATGCCCCCACTAGAGACTTAGCTAATTTTTCGATTTCCTGGGTAGGAAGTGTTAGGTGTCTTGTTTTTGTGGGTAAGATTCAATAATCTTGCCGATAAATTATCAATTGATTCACCTTTAACGTTAGCTTTGAGTTTGTTGATTATTTGCTCAACTGTATTCTCATCGCTTATTATATTTCTAGCTTGTCCTTTTAATTAAACACAGCTAATAGTTCATGTTCACCCTGTATTGTTTTTATAATAATTGAAATCCGGTATAATCCTTGATGCAGTATTTATAAATTCAATATTGGTTTGCGCCAGGATTACTAGTTTTTGTTTTACTATTCTCGAAGTTGATCCTAAATCTGATTCTATTGTTTCGGGTAGTCTTATTACAGCCGGTATTGTTAAATCTTGTAAATCTTTCTCTTTTATTTCAGGGCCGATGCTGCTTTCTGAATCATATTCCTCTGAGGAATCTTTACTTTCCTGGTCTTTATCAGTTTCAACTGTTAATGGGGTATTTAGAATAGTTGGGATTGATATTTCTAACCTGTACCTCCTTTGGACTGATACTAAATTTGATCGAAATTTGAGCAATAATTTGGACACTGATGTCCACTGTTTTTGATTTAGTTTTTCCCTATTGTTATGTATTAGTATTCTCGCCTCATTAAAACATGCAACTAATGCCTTCACGTGTTTTCTAACAGTGTCCTCAAGAATATTCCTATTTTGCGAGATACATTTATATGACTTTTTCCTTTATTTCTAGCAATGTGGCATGTATTTGTTGCCACTCCATATCTTCTATACATTTTTTTGACAAGATTTTGTATATTATCTCTTGACCTCACAATGCTTTGTTATTCTCGGTTTTTAATTTTTAATATTCTTTATTTATTTAAAAAAAAATTTTACTCTTTTTATTTTCATTACATTATAAATTTTCTTTTGATCGAGTTTTTTTTTTCTTTTTGTGTTTAGTTTGTTTTATATTATTTTTTCATAATTCCGTATTGGTTCATATATGAAACCATATACCTATATATATATATATATATGAATATTTAAAATGGCTTGACTATTTATATTATCTTTTTTTTTCTTTAAAAAAATTTTCTTTGTATGGTAAGTTTAAATTTTAATTTAAATCAAGTTTTATTGTATTGTTTTTACATATTTCCCTGCCTATGTTTGCGTATGGTTTTCAGGCCACACTCTAATCGGGCAACTTTTATGTCGCTCAATTTTACAATTGGTTACAAAAATTTTCATTATTTTAGTATGCAACGCAGTGCATTTAATATTAAGTAATGCAACGCAGTGCATTTAATATAATTATGGATAAGTTGTGCGCACTTGAGAGCGCTGTCGGTTCACTTTTCCGTGGTCCGCTTGATGCGCTGGACGGTGCCAGTGCTGGCTGCACAGGCTTCTTCTTCCATGTTGGGGGACCGGTGCTGGCTGCACAGGCTTCTTTCTATGTTGGTCAGATCGTATAGTCACTCAACTATTTACCATCGAAGTGGCTGCTGAGTATAGACGGGAATGTCTCTGGCGCTGAGCATCTATACTAAGCTGCAATAAAAAGTTTGTGATCAATTGATCAATTTTGTAATAACTTCATTACAATAAATTCATCATCTTAAATTTTATTTTTGACTTTCAAAGAGAAAAATATTTCTCTTTTATTAAATATTTCAACAATTAAAAACCATGAACAAATAAAAATGAAGTAAGCAAGTCGTCCCTGCCGACTTGGAGTATACCCTGTACCAAAAAAGGATATTTCATAAACTCAAACTCCTTCCAAATTCCCATTAATTGAATATAAAATATTTTATAAAATTCTCCTAGCAAGTCGAAACACCAAATTCATGCTTTCTCGCTTACTCCTAACAGTGAACGAAACTAATGCGTCATTCAGTGCAAAGCAACGTGCGCATGCTATCTCGCTCACACATTTCAGCTGCTGCTGCCCATAGCATTTCAGTACAAAACATATATGCGTATATCTCCGATATTTATTGTCCGATTTCGGTCAAATTCGGTCAGATGGTACATATTGGCTATATAATTGAGTCTACTAAAAATAGATACTGTAGCTTTAATAGAACTCTAGTTATATTTTTTTCTAATTTGCGGGGGAGGAAGTGGGCGTGGCAAAAATTTAAAACAAACTTGATCTGCGTAGACACTAGAGACACTACTCTAGCTCTTGTAGTCTCTGAGATCTCGATTTTCATACGGACGGACGGACGGACGGACAGACGGAGAGACGGACATGGTCATATCGACTCGGCTGTTGATGCTTATCAAGAATATATATACTTTATGGGGTCGGAAAATTTTCCTTCTGCCTGTTACATACATTTTAGCGACTTTAATATATCTTGTACCCTATGGGTACAGGGCATAAAAAACTTTCAATTAAACAAAAGATTATTTTATATATATATATTATTATATAGAGTATACAAAATTTGTAGTCAATGAGTTCCCTTAGCACTTCTGTATTGTATATAGTATATATATATATATAGTATATCCGTATTGTAGTAAAGTATCCACACAATATACAAAACAAATTAGAACAAGCTTTCTTTTCGTAAAAAACAAATAAAGTCGTAAACGGTAAATAAACAAAATTTGGACGTTACATTTATGAGAATGATATCAAAAAAAAATACAACAAATAAAACATGACAATTATAAAAACCAAAGGACAAGACAATTTCGTGGCAACATACGACCGAAACATTAATGTGAGAGTGACGCTAAATACGTCGGAAAACTCGCAGAACCCTTTAAGCGATACAAAGTAAATTCAAAGATTCACTCAATCAACTTTAGTCTTAACATTTTTGTTAACTTCACTGATCATTCAACTAAAACAAAACTAACATTTTTAATAGATACTGGTGCGAATATATCACTTCTAAAAATAAATTCATATATCTATGACATTAGAGGCGATTGCCTACTTCAGACCATACATATATGGGAAACACTTCACAATAAAAACGGATCACAGATCATTGACCTACCTTTTCTCCATGACAAATCCCAGATCCAAATTAACTTGCATGCGGCTAGAACTCGAAGAATTCGACTTCATTGTAGAATACTTAAAGGGCAAAGATAATTTTGTACCAGACGCATTTTCGCGTATTACTATAACAGAACTCAAAGATATTAAAAAAAAGTCCTAAAAGTCACTACCAGGCCACAAGGTAGACAAAAAAAAAACTATACAGCCGAAAATAATAAACTTTTGCCGAGGCAATTCCTAAATTCTATTTTTCGCTTTTCTTTCTCTATTTCTATCATAGATAATGCTCTTTTATATGCTATTTGTAATTTGAATTTAAATTCTTTTGCATAATCATCTAAATTACCTACAGGGTCTATTTTAGTTAAACTGTTAAATTCTGTGAATTGCCTTGGTAATCCACCATAAACAAGTTTATACGGACAATAGTTATGTGCCGTTGATGGGGTAGTATTAAAACAATATTCGTCCCAATCATCTTTCTCAATCGAGATGTATGAACGTATGTATTCATTGAATGTTCGATGACTCCTTTCTACTGTTCCTAATATTTGGTGATGGTGTGATGTTGATAATATATTACTGATTTTCATATATTTGCACAAGTCATTAATAAGTGAATTTTTATACTCAGTACCCATGTCTGTTATGAACGTCTTCATAGGACCGTACTTTAGTATAAATGATTCAAATATTGCTTTGGCTACTGTCTTTGCGCTTCTATCTTTTACTGGTATTGCTACTAGATATTTTGTAAGCTCGCATATTATAGTTATTGCATACTCATTGCCATTCTCTGATCGAGGTAATGGTCCAATGGTATCAATCAAAACAGTGTCAAAAGCCGTGTTTGGGGTATTGGTTATAATCATTGGGGCTTTTGTATGTGTTGTAGTCTTAGCTTTTTGGCAGTCTACATACTTTTTAATTGTTTATGTCATTTTGGGGCAATAGTATAGTTTCTTTATTTTTAATAGGATACGCGTAATCCTTGCATGTCCACCTTCTATTGGATCTTTATAATATTTTAACAGGATTGCATTAATTTGACTTTCGTCATTTTTGTCTACTTGTGTCACTTTTTGTAATAGCGCTTTTTTTAATTTTTTAAATTTTTATTGCCCTTATTCTAAAATTCATTTAAAGTGACAAATTCAAAGATCTGTTCACTTGGTGACATCTGTAAGTTAATGATTTTGTGTATCCCGGCTTCTGAAATAAGCCTTTGAAGAAATTGATCTAAATCGAATTTCTCATTAGAATACAAATCTTTAACCGAAATTTGTGAGATAATTTGGTTTCCTCTTTTGAGTAAACACTTGTATTTAAAAAATGCCTTCCATATATATAAGGTCTGAAGTGTTTTATTGCCCAGTGTATTGCTGCTAACTCTTGTTCTGTAGTCGATTTGTCACTTTCTCCCTGTGTGAAAGATCTCGATGCATATGCAATTGGTAGTTGCGCACCGTTGCAGTCTTGTGATAGTACCGCACCACATGCATGTTTACTTGCATCTGTGATTTACTGATTTCTTTGCTGAAATCAGGGTATTGCAATAATGTTGGCTTCATTAATGCCTTTTTTAGATATTGAAATGATTCTTCACATTCTTTAGTCCATTGAAATTAGTCATTTTTCTTGCACAATTTTGTTAGATTACGTGCATATTGTGCGAAGTTATTAATAAACCTTCTGTAATAGTTACAAAAAGCGACAAAACGTCGTGCACTATCTGCATCTGTGGGAGTTGGATAGTTTTTAATTACATCATATTTTTTATCATCCGGAAGGATACCATGATCTGTACATTTATGGCCAAGGAATGTTACCTCGTGCATAAAGAATGAACATTTCTCTGGATTTAACTAAAGGTTGTGTTTTCGACAAAGTTCAAATATACTTGTAAGATTTTTGAAAATAGACAACATAACGTCTACTGCACATCACCACCAGACTTTAGGGACAATAGAATGAAGTCATAGAACATTGAATGAATACGTTCGTTCATATATATTTGCGGATAAAACCGATTGGGATGTTTGGATACAACATTTCACATATTGTTTCAACACCTTCGGCCGCTTATGGATATTGTCCATATGAACTAGTTTTTTGAAAATTACCAGGACAGTTCATACATTTTAATAAAATCACTCAAACTGTACCGCTATATATAAAAAGCTTACAAAAGAGCCAGAATATTGCTAGAAAATAGTAAAACCAGAAATAAAAAATATGATAATATGTAAGCATAGAAATAGGAAATAAAGTTCTGTTAAAAAATGAAGCAGGACATAAGTTGGATTCTACTTATATTATATTATATCTACCATTTGAGCTCATAAGAATAGATAATAGATATAATATTACAATTAGGGATGGTAAAAATAAAAAACCAACAGTTCACAAAGTTCGGTTAAAACTGCAAACATAGAATTTGAAAAGTTTCATGAGAATAATTTTTATTATTATTATTCGGATATAGTTGTAAACTATCAACCTAATTATATTTTACAAGAACTGGCAACTAAGGCCTTCGGCTTAGACGAAAACTACATACATGCACTTGCCTGGGATTTGAACCCGGATCCTCGTTGTTCAGTTTCCTAAAATGACTAGATCACTTAGACAACTCATCTACCGAGGACTGCTCATGAGAATAATAATATAATAATTAAAAGCAATAAAGATAAAAAGCAGAAAGTGCATAAGAATAGCCTAAAAGCTATAAGTGTATGGAAGAAAACGTTCAGGATGTGATCAACACACACGCACACGGAAATTTTCCCAAATTTCTCCAATAGTCTGCGTACCTTGTTGTTGTGGGATATCACTCTTCCTCATTAAGCATCGTCGCACAGCTGATCGTATCAGTGTTGATCAACGCACATATCCGGGGTAGCCTCCGGTCTATAGTCGGCAGGTGGCGCCGCCGTACACTCGTCCGTTAATTCAAACCGATGTTTGAATTATCCGTTAATTTGGAACTTTTGAACTTCAATTTATTGAACATGGAACGAGTCGCGGCGACAATAGATCGGCATCCGCTAATAGACGTTGACCTGATGAATGAAGAGTCAATCTTTGGAAAGCGTTCTAGACTTAGGGATTCACCCACGTTAAGTGAAGCCAACTCGAACGTTTCCACAATGGCGTCGGTAGCCGAGGCACAGGCACCAGTTAGCCCAGTAACAACTTCTGGAACCTTGCTAGTTACACTCGTCCCAGAGTTGAATGACCTGGGCAAGCTGCTGCTCCAACTGGACAATATGTTCAACCGCAAAGAAAATGGAAAACCGCTGGTTAGGCACATAAAAGTGGGAACCAAGCAAGCCATTGTTCGTATGATTGAGCTCCAGAAGCGACTCTGTCGCAGTGTTCTCGGTGGGGACTTGGAAAAGCCGCGTGAGCATTCTGCTAGTGCCACCCAAACTTCCCCTGTGGCAAATGACTCTGGAAAGTCCTTAGTCAAGAAAGCCTTCAGAGACTCGCCTAAGCGCCCTCGAGAGGATTCGCAAGTGCAGCGTTAAACTCCTCCAAAGAGGCAGCGTGGTGGAGACACAATTCTCCCATCGAAAACCCCAGCGGAACCTCAACCATCCATTACAGCGCAGTCGAAGAAGATCGAAAACACTCAAAAAAAAACAAGCAAAGTAACCAGAGTCTTCCAAAGCGTCGCCCGGATGCGATTGTGCTGAAAAATAACGGCAACTTGTCTAACAGTGATATGCTTAAACTGGTCACCAGGAGCCAAGATATGAACCTGCGCACCGTAGGTGAGAACGTAAAAAAGGTTAGGCGTACCGCAAAAGGAGACCTCCTGCTGGAGATGGACAAGCCTATGGCAGACAGCCTGCAGCGTCTAAGCGAGAGCATTAGTAATGCTTTAGGCAGCCAGGTTATAACCATAGCACTAACCGGTGTTGCCATGGTTGAGGTAAAATATCTAGACGAGATGGTGACCAAAGATGATTTAGTGTCAGCTTTCTCAAGTCAGCTCGGTGTTTGCATTAATGCAGCATGCATAAAGCGACTTCGTCCAACTTTCGCAGGTACTCAGCGGGCTACAATAAGTGTCCCCGAAGCATCAGTAGAAGCTATTATAAAAGTAGAAACAATTAAAATCGGATGCTCTATGTGCCGAATCGCTATTAATAGCGCTCCTACGAGATGTTTCAGATGCCTGGAATACGGTCATGTGGCGGCCGAATGCAAATGCCCAGTTGACAGTCACAGCACAAAATAATAGACTGCAAAAGCAGTGATTTCAATGCTTGGTACCTGGACTGGGGCAGTGCTTTTAGCAACTCTAGAGGTAGAGCAGTATGGGAAACCATTGCGTGCTTAGACAACGCGCTATTGAACAGTGGTAACAGGAACACATTCAGCCGAGCTGGAGTAGGATCAGTGATTAATCTTAGTTTTGTTAGTAACAGCATATACGATATGGCCAAATGGCGAATTGGCGGGTTCTACACCGCCAGTGACCACGATGCGATTATATTTTCCATCGAAGATAGGACCGATTTTCCTACAGCTTAGCATGCAACAGAAAATATATACAGAGCCGATACTCTAAGTACGCAACTCCTAACTGCCGCCATAAATGAAGCAACTCTGGGAACGAGCTCAGCGCACGTCATGTCTGAACAGTTGCGCCAATTAGTAGAGACGGCCTGTGACGCTAGTATGCGACGGCGCAAAACATATAAAAGTAACCATCGACCCGTTTTTTGGTGGAATGACAGCATCACTGATGCGCGTATATCTTGCTTTGCTGCAAGGCGCAGATACCAACGCGCCAGGAAAAGAGGAAACTCTTATTGGCCCAATCTCCGGGAGCAGTTCACCACATGCCGGAAAGCACTAAAAAATGCCATACGCACCAGCAAGAGAGCTTTTGTTTTCTTGAGCTCTGCGATTCCGCGGAACATGATCTTTGGGGCAGGGCATATAAGCTAGTTGTTAAACGTATATATACCAACCGCAGCGTAGCACCGTCAGACCCAACAATTGTCAACGGAATTGTGAGTAAACTTTTTCCACGAAAAGACGACGGATTCCTTGGCAGAAGGCCTCCACAGACATTGCATGATGTTGATGAAATCTCCCCCGACGGGGTCATTAGGATAGCAAAAAGGCTTAAAATAAGAAAGCACACGCTCCCGATGGCATACCAAATCGAGCTCTTAAACTGGCGATGACTCTACAACCTGTTAGTTTCGCTCGGGCGTACACGCAAAGTCTACGCTAGGGCTCGTTCCTTCGCAGTTACGTAGTACCTCCTTCAGAAGCCAGGCAAATCACCCGAGACTGAGTCTGCCTACAGACCCATAAGTCTCATCGACACCGTGGGTAAAGTATCAGAATCCATGATATGCACGAGGTTGGAATTAGCCATATCTAGTGGTGGCGGGCTCTCACCTATCCAGTTCGGGTTTAAAAAGGCGAGATCTACGGTACATCCAATAGGAAAAGTAGTGGACACGGCAAAGCAAGAAATCGCAGGTCCAAGATGGAAAGATGGGGATAAAAAATATTGCCTTATCGTCAGTCTCGACATTAAAAATGCGTTTAACACTGCTGATTGGAGATGTATTCTTGATTCTCTCCAGGTTTGGAGTTCCTGCATACCTGCATGATATAGTCTGTTCCTATTTTTGCGACAGGAAACTGACGTACCACACGGATTCTGAAGACGTAGTGCACTATGTCTCGTTGCTAGGACCAACGCTCTGGAACATTATGTATGATGGTGTACTGAGGAAAGCTGCAAGCTCATCGGGTATGCAGACGACATTACACTGGTTGTAGTTGAGAAACACCTGCAAGCCGCAGAAGGGACGGCCAACTTGGCTATAGCCAGAATCAGGGATTAGCTGGGATCTGCTGGCCTAAAATTAGCAGCGCAAAAGACTGAGGCAGTTTTGATTTCCAGTAGAAAAAAAGTAGAAAAGGCGTGCATAACAATGGAAGGCATAAACGTCGAATCTAAGAGGGCTATCCATTATCGAGGAGTGTGGAGCGACACCCGTCTTAGCTTCTGTGAACACTTGGTGGTATGTGCAGGAAAAGTCGCCGGCGTGCGTGCGGGCATTGTCTAATATAATGCTGACCACTCGGGGCCCTAAACAAGAGACCAGGAAGCTGCTAATGACGGTAAACCATTCAATAACTTTGTACGCTGCACAAGTATGGGCGACAGCCATGAGTGTCGACAGCTACAGCAGGGGTATCCGTTCAACGCACAGACTGAGCGCCCTGAAAGTCAGCAGCGCCTTCTGGACAGTGTCCGACGATGCCGCGTTGGTTATCGCTGGCATGATACCAATGGACTTGCTAGCAATGGAGGTTAAGATGGTGGCAGCAGAAGGCATAGAAGGAGTAGCTGGAAACATTCTAGAAGGAGGGCTAGGCTAGCAAGCATGGCAGAATGGCAGAGCAGATGGAACGGGTCTCAAAAAGGGAGGTGGACATTTAAGAAACACGGCACAGTAAACTTCTACTGAACCCAAATTCTTAGTGGTCATGGATGCTTCAGGCAGTATCTCCATCGTTTCGGACATGCGGATCCCATTTTGCAGTACATATGGCGATGGCCATCTTCATGGTCATCTTCAGCCATTTCCGCCAGGAGAGACGCCAGCTTATTGGAATTGCTGGTGCTGATCTGTAGGACAGCAACCTCATCGATAGGATGATATCGAGTCCACGGACCTGGGAAGCGGTAAATAACTTTGCCGCTCGGGCAATGCGCAGCCTACGCCAGTCTAAGAGGGACAGTGTCGAAGCGGACAAAGCGAGCACGAAAACCTGATCCTAGGAAGCAATTCCCTCGAGAACGTCCCCCAGTATCTAGGTCCCTTACCAACTACTACTCCCTCAAAATTTTCTTTTTTTTCCTTTCTTTCCACCCTATTGTACACTGTTTATTTATTTGTCACTATTTACTATTTTATTTTATTTCTAATTTTTATTATTTAGTTGTAATAAAGAATTAAAAAAAAAACACACACACAGTATTGCACTCATAAACATAGGGACACTACGTCGATGTGTTTACATAACATATACATACATAAGTGCCGTAATACGATCAGTCCCTTATAGATATGACTATTCTGCAGCGTGAAATCTGCAGTGTAAGCACTTTTTAAGTATACATATGTCTTCGCATATACATAAATACATTTACATATATATTGTATGCTATATACTCCCGCTCAGCCGACCTTCTCTTCGCCAGAGTTCATATATATAAACATTATGTATTTAGGCTAAGAGATTAAAAATAATAAATGATGGATTCATTCGAATTTATAAAACCAAAAGAACAACAAGTGTTCTATATTTTACAAAGCAAGAAATGATGATGGATCATTGATCCAATATCATATCGAAGTTAGGGAGGCAAAGCCAGTAAAAAAAGAGATTATCCAGTGAGCCCAGCGGTTGAGAAATTGTTATACCAAAAAGTACACAGAATACTTAACTTAGGGGTAATTGAAACTTCTCAAGGTCAATGGAGTTTAACAACGAGAACAGTAGTGAAATTGTACAAGATAATATTATACATAGATACACGCAGATTGAATGAAGTGATAAAAAAAAGATGTGTCCAAAGCTACAATGGTGTATTCGCTGGATTGCCGAAGGCAAACAATATTTCAAAGATGGATTTGAAAGATGCTTATTGTCAGTTCGGTTTGTCAGCTAAATTTAAGCAGTTAACATCATTCGCAGATCCCGGTGGCCATTGTATCACTTTACTGTAATGCCTTTTGGGCTCTGCTATGCAGCTACAACAATATTTCACCTTATAGATGAGATAATTCCACCAGATTTGCACTATTGTGACTTTGGATATCTGGATAATCCCTTTAATGTATCATCTGATTTTCAGTCTTATTTAGCATTTCTCATTCGAATTTCAGAAAAATCTAAATTTGCTTTTCTACTCTCTGAATATTTTGAAAAGTCAATTTTGTATTACAGAAGTAAACTGTTTGGGTTATGTAATAGATATTGGAGGAGTTTCGATAGCCCCATCCAAGATTTCCCATCGGAAAGAATCACCCCTTGTCCACTGTCCAGAATTTGTGGACCAGCTGTAGAATGTTTCGAAAAACTAGAACTAATGGCCTTCGATTTGTAGTCAGAATTTTTTTCCTACATAGAATATGGCAGGCTTAGGAACCGAGTTATGAAAAATGCGGCGAAATTCCCAGACCTTCAAGTGATAGACAATTTTGTTTACATAAGAACAAATTATCCTTCTGGAAGTTCATTTTAGGCGATATCATTGGTTGTGTACGATGAAAAAGTTTACATCTAAGGAAATTCAGTTTTTTCATTGTTATATCGTTCCAGAAATGATAATAAGTGACAATGGCTCCCAATTTAAGGAGCTAGACTTCAAAGCTTTTCTATCAAAATATTCCAATAAACATATGTTTTCTTATGTTCACCTCAGAGTAATGCAGCAGAGGGAGTTAATAGATCTTTATTATCTGCAGTTCGTTCATACTTAAGACAGGATCATCGAAAATGGGATAAATATCAACTAATAATTTGTTCTCCATATATGGCTTTATTTGGTTTTGATATGATTTTCCTTGGAGAGGAATAAAAACATTTCATAATTTTAAACATGTTGCAAGAGTCAATACGATTAATAGACTTGATACCCTCCAGTTATTTCGAAAAGTTCAAGTTAACAGTAAAAGGGCATATGACCTTAGCGCGAATCAGTAAAATTTAAGATGAAGACCGGATTCTTCTAAAATTGCCCAAGAAATCTTTAAAAGAAATCTTATTTAAAGTAACTTGAGTAAAATCTGTAAGGAGTTAGGGCCACAGTTTTCCAAATGCCAGATTAAAAAGAAAATAGGCAATGCCTATTACCCTACATCTGTTTATTACTTTAAAAACCCGTATTTTAAGTTTGTTGTACATGTTACCATTTTATGTTTCTTTGTGCTTTCTCAAACTTAAAAAATCATATCATTCTGTTTATTATTCCTTTATCTGACACATTGTTATTGTCATTTATCGGAGAACTATACGCTGTACAAAAATAAGTAAAATTAGAGGTTTCTCGGTCGAAATTGGCTTTGTTCAAAACAGTTTTTTGGGAAAAACTTTTGTTTTTGAAATTTAACTAAATTTCAAATTTTCTTACGTTGCTTTTTGCTTCAATATTTTTTTAAATTTTATATTTCCAATGTTTAAAAATCTATGAACCCGCTATGACGGAAAAAGTAATTAATTAATCAAACAAATCAAATTATACAAACTTCGACTCGGCCGAAGTTAGCTTCTTTAATAATAATTTCAAAATTATTATATTTACTTTCTTCATTTTTAAGTAAAATGAAGTAAGCAAGTCGTTCCTGCCGACTTGGAGTATACCCTGTACCAAAAAAGGATATTTAATTTAAACAGACTCCTTCGCAATCCTCATTAATTAAATAAAATTTTTCATAAAATTCTCTTAACAAGCCAAAACAACAAATTCATGCTTTCTCGCTCACTCCTAACAGTGAACGAAACTAATGCGGCATTCGGTACAAAGCAACATGAGCATGCTATCTCGCTCACTTTCAGTTGCTGCTGCCCATAGAATTTCAGTACAAAACATATATGTGTATATCTCCGATATATTTATTGACCGATTTCGGTCAAATTCGGTCAGATGGTACATATTGGATATATATATCCAAAAAGAATTATGATATCTCTAATAAAACTCTAGTTATAGTTTTTTCTAATTTCCGGGGGCGGAAGTAAGCGTGGCAAAAATTTGAAACAAACTTGATCTGCGTATGGACTAGACGGATGTTGACACCAAGTTTGGTTGCTCCAGCTCCTATAGTCTCTTAGATCTAGGTGTTCATACAGACGGACAGACGGACAGACGGACATGGTCACATCGACTCGGTTGTTGATGCTGATCAAGAATATATATACTTTATGGGGTCGGAAAATTTTCCTTCTGGCTGTGACATACATTTTAGCGACTTTAATATACCTTGTACCCTATGGGTACAGGGTATAATAATACAACTGACAATAAGTAAACTATGATTTTACATAAAATACAAGACTTCTTAGAAATTTGCATCTTTTAATTCTTTTTGCTTTGTCGAACATGTCTTTCTCTTTTGGAGGTTCTCTTCTAACTTCCCCTCTTTGGCAATTTAACTTGCCATCAGTCGTCGTTTTTATTCTTGTTACATCTTGTCGTCTTTCCATCTTTTCCATTTTTTGATCTTCTTCCTTGTGAACTTCTTGTTGTTGCTTAATTTGTTAATTTGTTAGCGAGGCAGTTTTACCACCCCATATGTGGCCTTCCTGATTAAACATTCGCCCCGAATGCTCCGTCGTCATCGGCGTCATTAACATAGTCTCATATATTCGGCACACGGTGATGTGTTCTTTGGGTCATTTGAGATGGAAAATCTTAAGCATGTCGTAGGCAGTGTTATTTTTATTTTAACAACTTGGTATGGACCCGCAAACTGTAATGGGTTACCTATTACGGTTTTCCTAGGCTGGTTGGAATACAGGGTAGAGGAGCGCACGCTCTAAAATTCCGGCTGCTGGCTCGTCGGCTAATTGGTGTGGTGGTCTTGCCCTCTACCCTTGTCGGCCTACTTGCTTTCTCTCAATAAATAAAAAAAATTAATTTGAAACTTTGAGCGTGCAAGGGACAGATACAGATCGGATCGATGAGAACAGGCAGAACCCAAAGCCATAAAGGATATAGAACACACAAACCGATGGTCACGCCCTCTGATGTTGTTGAGGGTTCTCATCGCCCACCCTACCGTGGCTACTGCGGACCAAATTAAAAGAAAAGTTTACAATAGCCCCTTTTCTAAGCATTCTACATGGGCATGGTTTTTGGAAGTCCAATAATAGGCATTTAGCTAAACATTATAATTTGAGCATTTATTATAAAATGAATATACTTGAGGAACATTACTGCTAAGATTAGCCTAAACTATATTAATTTAAAATTAAATTTCTTTATTTCCTACTGTCGGCAATAATCATTCTCCCTTGATTTTTCTTCGCCGAACCGGCGGTATACTCTATACGATGGAATAAAAAAAAATAAAAAAACTAACTTAGATCCTATTGGTAGCTTTCCCTTTTAACTTTAACGGGAAGCCAGGAAAATTATATTATGGTTATAAATAAAAAAATAAAGGTGAGGAAAAATTCTTTAATTGCGTGACATAATTCCGAAATCGTAAGACAGAGTATTTTCGGTTTACCGTATCGTTGGCTATTGCCCAAAACTCGCGATCGAATACCAGTCTTTGAGTGACTTTTTTTCCCCTTCTCTTTTCTTTTCTTTTTGTGAGCGATATTTCTTTTTTTTACTCAAACTGCGTTTGAGCTCTAAAAAGAGCATAGGAGGTGAGGGTAAATTTTTGAACTTTTCTTTTCAAATTTATTATATCATTTTTTTTTATTCCAATTTTTTTCTTTAAATTTT
>JAECWJ010000395.1:0-44625 GCA_018150375.1 Drosophila sturtevanti | reverse complement strand
CAATAATTTAAATTGAATTAAAAGACATAATTGTGTTACTTTAAATATTGGAAAATTATTAAAACAAATGATCTTTTACAAATATTTCTTCGCTTTTTTAAATGTTGCACCAAAGTGTAATTCTCTTCTTTAATTCCAAAAATATATAAAAATAAAATTCTTTTCTAATGGTCAATATGTATAACAAATTTTGTTGGATAATGGACAATAAATTGTGATTTTGAAGTAATCTAAGGTCATCTTTGTATCATATTAACGTATACTTGTTTGTTAATGACATTTCAATAATTTTCAAATTTTCTAGTTTTAACTATCCGTTCATTTTAATCTAATGGTTGAAGAATTTTATGAAACTCTTTGCCCAACGCTGATACATCCTGTTCTTATTAGAAGATGTTTATGGATTTTCCATATGGACATAGTCATCTTAATAACTAGAAAGATGGACTAACTTCGGCCGTGCCGAAGTTCGTATACCCTTGCAGATTTTCTCTATATATCCTCTGCAAGGGTATAAAAGTAGTTTCCATCTACAATTCGAATCTACGCAAAAGATATTTCTGCTCCTTGACCAAAATTAGGTCTAAGAAGTTCAGTTGAAATCATCCTTCTCTTTAGATTCTAATTAAGGAAAATGTTTTTAAGTTATTATTTTTTCATTTTGACATCTTAATATCTGCATCCATAGAAATTGCAAAATATCACTTACGACTTGTTTGGTAATACAAATCCACCAGGGAGTATATTTTACTAAATTAGAGCTTTCAATTGGATCAATTTCACGATCTAATGTCGAGAATTTGTCAAACGAAGCATATGTACGTTATAATGTCATCCATTATCTGCCTTACAAAAGTCGCCTCATAACTGGAACTGATATTTTCGTCTAATATTAGACGTCTAAGGTTTCGAGTCTTAGACGTCTGACAGAGTTAATTGGTCATTCAATCACATATTTACATATGAGTGTATAAAATTGTTGATTGAAGGACACACTATTAAGAGTGTGGGAAATAGATGCAGAGTATCGAGCAGAGTTCACAAATGTTCGAGTAAGTGGACAGAGGGACAATTTACACTCAAACGCAATAAATACATCCATACATATATACATACATACATATGTGTGCCTTCCACATCCAATAAACGCCTCCCCTCATCATTCTTCTCTTCTTTTAGGACACGCCTCATTCTCAATCAATTTTCTTCCAATTCGAATGACTCAAATGCTGACGTCTTTATTTCTTGTGTATTACTCGGATCTACCACATCTGCTACTGCTACAGCTTAACCCCTTCCACCAATCTTGAACATCGAAAGCATTCGATCGGCCACTGGGTCAAGTTCTGCTGGTTTTATTCGGATTGGCTGAGTTTCAGAAAAGATTCTTTTGACATCGACTATGAAAGATTCTAGTAAATTAATCACTGCGTCGAGTGATAAACTCGAAATAAAAGACATTTATTGTATTCAAAATAAGCAAAACAAATACATAAAATTTAGTTTTCATTGTATTAAATATATTTAATTTGTAGTAAACAAATATGTTCTACTCTTCTAAGTGATATCCAAGTTTTGCCCTTGATGATAAGAAAAGTTACTGAATTTTGTATTCAAATTAAATTCAGTTTGAATTCTTTTGATAAAGAATATCATTGTATTCCGAATAATATAATTTGGTGCATATACATATAGACATTTCTATATGTATGTGATATTTCTATTTTTATTCAGTTATTTAAGTCTACATACAGTGGTTTACAGCTTATTTCAACCAGCACCTTAAAAAATGTTTGGGGGCCTGTAAAATCTAAAGTAGAAGATATATCTAAAAAATTTATATGCAGGTTTTTAGTCTGATCTTTTAACTTTTCATATTCATTTCATTTGATTTATAAATACGTTTCCAATATTTAATATTAATTCAAAACTAAAAAGGTAACCAAAAATAACTTTTGGTTTCGTATTCGAATTTTGACAACCTTTCTTTTTTTTTTCTTTTCTTTTTTTTTTTTTTTTAAATTTTAATAATTTTTTTATTACCCCTCAATATAAATTTGAAGTAATTTATCAAATCATTCGAGTGGGTCGATTCGTTTGAGTGAGTCAATTGGTTAGTCACTTCAAATGATCGAGAAGAGTCTTAATTTAGCTTAATCTGGATTGAGTGACGCATAACTGACTGCGAAATGCAGTAGATCTAACACACATAAATGCATACATACATACATACATGCATACATACATACATATGTGTGCGTTTATCTGCCAATGAACTCAGTCTATAGCCTCCCCTTTTCATCATCTTTGATACGCCCAATTCTCAGACAGTTTGGCTATGATTTGAACTATTCCCCCACAATCAGCTGATATACATACACACCATACACACATATGTTCAGTTTCACCGGAAACAAAACAGAGAAAAATTATTATACATATTTCTATGTATTTATGAATGTGTTACAGCTAACGATAAACGTTTCATTATCCAAAATTATTAAAAAATAAAGAAAGAGTATGCAAGAGTATTTCAGTGAATTGCGGTCACTTTGCTACTTAATGAGTGTGTATGTAATTATATATAGCAACTGTTCTATATGAGATGTTTACCGATAAATGAGTAAATAAAGAAAAGTATGTTAAGTTAAATAATTCCTATTAAGTTTTGGAATATACTGAATGTTTTATTTCTAATTAAATAAACAATATTAAGAATTTTAATTAAATAAATAAATAAATAATGAATTAAATTTAAGAAATCAAATCAAATTTTCCAATTTTCTTTGATGAAATATTTAATTTTGAATTGCACAAAACGCGTTTTATCCCAGCAGTGATATGATAATAAATATGATACAAAAAGTTAATAGCTATCCATTCCTTTTATATATTCGATTAATCGATTCCTGAATGAATTCCCATTATATAATCTCGTTTTATGATAAAAACAACTAAATTTAATTCTGGCCGAATAGTCAGAAAAAATAATTACTTCCGATCTATTTAAGATAATGGGCACGGTATCAGAAGAACCAAATTTTCATATTTATAGCAATTTAACTTGCTGCAGAGTATCTCGAAGTCTGTTTTACTTTTATTATATATATTTATATGCCTTTGTACATATATATAAATTTCCACATATATGTTTGCTGATAATAAAAACTTCCGCCAAAAATTTCGCGCCTACAGAACGGGTAGAATTTTTAAAAATTGAAATCATTCCTCTCTGTAACATTATAGGAATAAAACGTGCGAAGTGAATATATACATATTCAAAAATAATTTTAATTTTAACTATTTGGATATATTTTCCAAAATGAATCTTTTAAGATTCCAAAGGGTTTTTGCACTTTTTGTGCTCTTTCTTCTTTTCGGATACGATGAAGTAACATCAGCGCCACCTTCAAATATGACGGAAGACGACCAGGTGAGTGGGAAAGTGTAATGTGATATATACATATATATTCTGTATTCTGATTGATATATTTCCCTGTAGAATCCATGTGCCTCACCTTGTTACGAGTTCCTAAAAGAACAAATTCAAGCTAAATTGCAAGATCATATAGATAGAGATAATGAAATTAGGGAGCTTAGGAAGAGATTACTTGATCTAAATGATTATAGAGATCATATTAAATCTCTAAATGAGCATATTCAAGAGCTACGTAAAACAAATGAAATACTCAGGAATCTGTCAAAATTAAGAATAATTTTGAAAAAAACTGAAGAAGATTTGAAAGTTAAAGCAAAAGATCTGAATGAATGCAAGGCAGATCAAGATAAGTTGAAAAAGGAAATAGAAATAGAAAGAAAAAGTAGAATTGAGATAGAGGGAAAACTTAAATTAGAAATGGAAAATTTAAAAAATGAGAACGACAGGATTATAACTGAAATGCAAATAAAATCAAAAAAAAGATGTCACTAATAAAATTATGGAGGAGAAATTCGGCAATGAATCAAAAGATTTGAAATTACAAGTTTCGTCTTATAAGGAACAATTGAAGGAATCTCAAAATCAATTGGCAGAAAACTTAGCAGACATAAATACTTTTAAAATCAACCAATTGGAAAAAAATCTAACTGAGTGCATGGAATCAATTAAGTTATATCCAAAAACCAGTTGCAAAGGCCTCTTATCGGGTATTTATACGATTACAATTCCCAACCTAGATTCATTTCCTGCCCTCTGTAATAGAGATATAGCTAATGGTGGATGGATAGTAATTCAGAAAAGATTTGACGGCAGCGAAGACTTTTATAGGAACTGGAGTGAATATAAAAAAGGTTTTGGTAAATTAGATGGGGAATTTTTCATTGGATTAGAGAATTTGCATCGCATTACCAATTCGGAACGTTATGAATTATACATTGAAATGAAATACTTCGAAGGAGGTGTCAAATTTGCTAGATATGATAATTTTAAAATTGGCAATGAAAGCGAGAAATATAAGTTGCAGTCAATTGGAGATCATAATGGAACAGCTGTCAATTATCTAAAGTATAATGTAGGTTTTAGTTTCTCTACATATGATCAGGATAATGACGGAAACGAAAATTTCAATTATTCGAAATATTTGCATAGTGGCTGGTGGTTCGGTGATTATTTTACAATGTAAGTAGCTAAATAATTTTGTTTTTTACAGCTTAAAATAAATAAATTAATGTTTTGTTTTTATTAGTGCTAGCAATCTCAACGGCAAATATTACAATATAGCCTCCAATAAGAGGGTCGCTATGAGTTGGCTTGAACCTCTAAAATCAGTTCAGATGCTCATACGACCAAAGTCTAATTGAAAAATGAGCTTCAAATCTACAAATTCATTTTATAAATATTCAAATAAAATGTTTATTTATGTATGCTATATAAATAAAATATCAAATTTTAAACCTTTTCTTTGATTAGTTAATATGGAATATCGGTTTTATTGCTTATAGTTTAAATTAATTCAAGAGTTGAAATCTCGACGCATCTAAAAGGTCAAATATATATACATATATATTGTTTCCCGATCGCTGATCTAACTTGCTTGATCTATTTTAACATTATACAGATCCACCAGATCTAATATCAACGATGAACTTCTCGATTTGTAGAGCAAAACTGTTCCTACAAAACGACCACAGTGAATCCCAAAACTTACACCATGTTTCGCCATTTTTAATCAGAAACATCGCTTACCCCAAAAATGAATACAAAATCATAACCCGACTATGAATAGGACATACAGATGTCACACACCAACACATCCTGAAAGGACACAACCGATCCGTTTGCCATCATTGCGGCTGCGACCTGACCGTATAACATATCTTAGGCGGTTGCTCACTCTACAATAACACAAGAAAGGAAATCTTTGGTCACATCTCCCCCTCCAACCAACTAATTGAATTATGCTAACCAAATACAACCAAAATAGTACATTTTCAACATAAATGTAAACTATGTATATAATAAAGTTTAAGTTAAAAAATATCAAAGAAGCTAACTTCGGCCGTGCCGAAGTTTTTATACCCTTGCAGATTAAGTGATTACTTTCTCCGTCATATCGGATTTAAGATATTTTAAAAATTGGAAATATAAAATTTAAAAAAAATTTGAACCAAAAAAAGAAACAGCAAGAAAAAATTCGAGCTTTGCCAACAACCGGATCTGAACCTCCGCTCACGCCATTTCTAGAATCGATCCCTACCCATTGCGCTACCAAACTTATAATTCACTCCCTCGCTATTTCGGTATACATTGCAAGCGTCCAGCTTCTCGCTCTCTAAAATTTCTGACGAATTCTAGAAAACAACAACACAATACAAATAGTTTTCCGTCTCTTTCTGTTTCGCACTCAGCTTGTAGTTTTTTCAAGCACGTGTTCGCATATATGTATGTATGTTTGTATGTTTCCATGTATGTTGTTTGTGTACGCATATAGAAAAGCAAATATAAACGTATTTAAATGGCTGCATATGCATACATACTGATGCTGATGGGGGTTGATTCATTGATTTTATTGATTTATGTCGGTGTTTATTATCCGATCTGATTCAAACTTACTGATATGATGTAAAAATATAATTCTCATCTGGTTGAGATATCTTAAAAAACAAAAGTTTTCTCACAAAAACATACTTTTTCTGATGGGGGTTGATTATTGATTTTATTGATTTATGTCGGTGTTTATGAACCGATCTGATTCAAACTTACTGGTATGATGTAAAAGTTAGAATTATCATCTGTATACCAAATTTGGTTGAGATATCTCAAAAAACAAAAAAAATGTTTTTCTTACAAGAACTGTTTTGAGCCAAACAAATTTTGTCCGAAATATCTTATCTATTTTTCTATAGCTTACAGTTGTCCGATCCGACCAATTTTGAAACTTGATTTGGATGAATGATCAATGAACAAAATGATATTCTATTTTATTCATGTAGCTCAATTTAAGTTTGATTTAATATGAAGAAACAAACAGACGGACATATGTACATACACACATACATACAGATGTAATAATATCGACTTGGCTATTGCTGATCAAGAATTTATATGTATACATACTTTAAGGGGTCGGATACGATTACAGTGAATGCTCTAGTCGCGGACACCTCCCGCAGGCGGACATCTCTCCTAGCCGGACGAATTTTAAAGTCTCAAGATGTTTCGAGCAGAACTCCTCCAAGTAGAGGGCTTCTGCCTTTACCAACATAAAATTAATACATGGCCTTGGCGCCAAAACATACATACATACATATCTATGAATGTATGTTTGTTTTTGTTCATAATAGTTACATCAATTGTCAAACCGTTTATGTTCTCAGCGGTTGCTCCCGAATACTCTTATGTATAACCCAAAGATCGGCTCAGCTCTCAGAGCACTAATAAATACCAATGTAAAGGGCAGGCAAGCTAGCACACACACACACTAAATTTCACTCCTGACCTAGAGCACAATAAACTCTTTTCGTTTATTTTATTTGTGATTCATTTCTCGACAGCCACATAACTGACTATGTTGCTACATAACTTTCTAATTAGATCAAACAGGAACATATCTGCTCTTTTACACATGACATTCGAATAAAAATTTTTTAAAAAAAAACGATGTTTATTTTCGTTCACTTGAATAAGAACACTTGGCGATACTGTTTAATTATATGAAAATGCGATAAACAAAATTAAGTTTTCATTTTTTAGAGTAAGCTTACAATATTTATAACGCTTTAATAGTAGATGGACCCGCCTTTATTTACTATTACCATGTACATTCGATTAGGCAAAGAGTCGTATAGGCTATTTAGGTAATTTAGAGAAATTTGCAACCATGCAGCTTTAATGGCCTCTATTAGCGACTCCTTTGTGTCGTATTGTTTAACTGACTGATAAACTTTCCTAGAAAGCCAACCAACCCCAAGTATTCTCAATAATATTGAGGTCAGGTGAATATGGCTGCCACTCGAGCAAATCGACGTTTTGGGACTGGATCCATGCTTTAACAACCCGGGCGTACATACAGTCAAGTTTAGCTGGTTTTATTCGGATTGGCTGAGTTTCAGAAAAGATTCTTTTGACATCGACTATGAAAGATTCTAGTAAATTAATCCCTGCATCGAGTGGTAAACTCGAAATAAGAGACATTTATTGTTTTCAACATAAACAAAACAAAAATATAAAATTTAGTTTTCTTTATATAAAATCTATTCCATTTGCAGTTAATTAATGTGTTCTGCTCTTTTAAATGATATCCAAGTTTTCCATGGTGGTACATATTGTACATAAAGACATTTCTATATGTACATATGTAATACCCTTAATATTTCTATTTATATTCTATTTATATATCAATAGACATATTCAGTTATTTAAGTCGACATATGTATGTATATTCCACATATTATCTATATGAGCTCAAGAGTGAAGGTTTCAAATCTTTGAGTAATTTATTAAATCATTTGAGTGGAACGAGACGTTTATGTTGTGGATTGTCTGACGCACAACTAAGTGCGCGACGCAGTAGATCTACACACATAAACACATTCATATATACATACATACATACATACGTACATATGTGTGCGTTTATCTGCCAATGAACTCAGCCTCCCCTCTTCATTATCATGGACACAACAACTTCTCAGACAGTTTGGCTATGATTTGATCTATTCCCACACAATCAGCTGATATACACACACACCATACACACATATGTTCAGTTCCATCGGAAACAAAACAGAGAAAAATACATATAGTATTATACATATTTCTATGTATTTATTTATGTTTGTGGTTTAGCGAAGGACAAATGTTTCGTCAACATCCAAAATTATTAAAAAATAGGGAAAGAGTAGGTAAGAGTATCTCAGTTCCTTAATGAGTATGAACATAAATATATATAGCAACTGTTCTATATGAGATATTTACCGACAAATGACAAAAGAAATAAAAATATGTTAAGTTAAATAATTCCTATTAAATTTCGGAATTTACTGAATGTTTTATTTCTAAAGAAAGATATAATATTTAGAATTTTAATTAAATAAGAAAAATAAATAATAAATTAAAATTAAGAAAACAAATCAAATTTTTCAATTTTCTTTATTATTAAATGTTCAATTTTGAATTAAACAAAACGCGTTTAATCACAGCAGCAATTTTTAACTTTTATTATTCGTATATATATTTAATATGATGATGCAGAAAGGAAGCAATTATAATAAAAAAGTTAATAGCCCATTCAATTCCTTTTATATATATTCGATTAATTGATTTCTGAATGAATTCGCATTATATAATCTCATTTTATGAAAAAAAAAACAACTTAATTTAATTCTGGCCGAATAGTCAGAAAGAATTATTACTTCCGATATATATAAGATAATGGGCAAATCAGAAAAATCAAATTTTCATATGTATAGCAATTCACCTTCACGATGAGCTCCTTCTTGCTGCAGAGTATCTCGAAGTCTGTTATACTTTTATTATATATTTATATGCCTATATATAAATTTCCACATATTTGTCTGCTGGTATTAAAAACTTCCGCCAAAATTTCGGGCCTAGAGAATGGTAAGAATATTTAAAAATTAAAATCATTCCTCTTTGTGACACGTAGCAATAAAATTTTTTTTAAAATATATTTTAAAATATATTTTAATTTATAATTTTTTGTTTATTTTTTCGGAATGATTTTTTAGTTTTATTTGTTTTCTGTTTGTTTGTTGTTTTTTTTTTTGGTTTTCAATTTATTACTTCGCCACCTACAAAAAAAAAAAACACAACAGCAAAATAAAAGGAAAATTTAATATTTTAATGTATTTTTTAATTTTATTTATTTTTTGTTTTATTTTCTATAAGTCTCAGTGTGCTTCACGTTCTTAAGAGGACAAAAAAAACAAAAAGCACAAAATGAGACAAAAAAACATAATGAAATTAAGGAATTTAGGGGTTAGGAAGATGTTGGAAGGTTTTAAAATTATAATAAAAAAAATTTAAATAATAAATTTAAAGGTGCATATATAAGAAAGGTAAAAAAAATAAAATATTAAAATTATGATTTTTTAAAAAAAAGATAAATGAAAAAGAAGAAAAAAGAGTATATAAATTTAAATGAAAAAGTTTTTGGTGAATGGGTGTTGAAAAAAAAAAGAAAAATAAAAAAAAAAAGAAAAAAAAGAAAGAGAAAAAGAGGAAAAATTGAAGCCAAATTTAGATAAAAAAAATAAAAAAAAAAAAATTCAGTAATCAGTAAATAAAAAAAAAAAAAAAACAAAAAAAAATAAAAAAATAAAAAAAAAATTAAAAATTTTGTAAAAAAAAAAAAAAAAAACCTCAAAAAAGGGGCAAAAGGTTCTTTTTTGATTTTTTAAAATTTTACAATTTCCAACCTTTTTCCTTTTCTTTTTTTTTAAAATAGAAATAGATGTGATTGGATTGTTTTTTTAAAAAAAAAAGATTTTAAATTTTAGCAGTGTATAGAAAGAAAAAGTTTTTTTTTTTTAAGAATTAATAGAAAAATGTTTTTTTTATTTTAATTAGATTTTTTTTTTTTTTTTTTATTTTTTTTTCTTATCATTAGTTTTTTTTTTTTTTATTAATTTTAAATAGAGGAGTAGTTTGGATTGTGGAGTTTAATTTTTTTAATATTTTTATTTTAGGAATTGAAAAGAAAAATATTATTTTTTGTTTAATTTAATTTTAAGTTTTGAGATAAAAAAAAATTTTTGGTGGGGAAAAACAAAAAAACCCCTTCAAAATAAAGAAGGGGAAAAAGGAGAAAAAACCATTTTTACCTGGTGGGTGGTGGTAAAACCGGGGGTTTAAAAAATAGTAAGTAGCTAACTTATATTTGTAATATACAACTAAAATTAAAAAAAATAAATTTTTTGTTTTTTGTTTTATCCCCTTACTCGACGTGTGATTTTAATTTAATTCTTTTTTAAAAGAAACTGGGAGTTTTGAGATTTATATAAAAAAATCAGTTCAGATGCTCATACGACCAAAATTAAATAAAAAATGAAGTTCCAAAATCTACAATTTCTTTTTAAAAAATTCAAATTAAAATGTTTTGTTTAAATAAAAATAACATACATATATATATATAATTTTTGGCGAAAATGAAAAAAAAAATTTTTTTAATATAAATAAATTAATTATTTATTTTTTTATTTATTTTTTAATAAGAATGTAATATTTAATGTTTAGTTTATATTATATTGGTAGAATGAAATTAAATTATCTTTAAGTTAAGACTTCTTGGTCCAGGGAACTAACTTACTTTCTTGGATTAAAATTAAAATTTTGCCAGCGGATCAACTGAAGCAGACGAATCGGGAACTTAAAGTTATTATCATATTACACCACCTGGTTCTTTTAGTTTTATTTTATATTTAATTATCACATTACGAACTGGCCGATATCTATATTTCTTTGATTCTATGGAAGCATTCCATTTTCGGATCTTAATGAAAAATTGTAAAGGCGAGGTTTACATCCCGGGGGTGTAGACGATGTTGCCGGGACCAAGGATATAAAAATTTAGTGTTTTTTCTTATTGACTTCTTATTTTGAATCTCAGTTCAGAACAAAACTTTATTTTCTTCATTTTGCTTCATGCTTCTCTTATTTTTTTTGAAATTATGTTGCTAGATAGTCTTGGCGTCAGCTTAACATTCTGTTTTCTTAAGAATTAGAATTTTACAATGCTCCTAGGCAATCTAGGCGTCAGTTTCACATTGTTGTGATACCCTTGCAGAGGGTATAATAAAATTGGTCAGAAGTTTGTAACGTTTCCGACCCCATAAAGTATATACATATATTCTTGATCAGCATCGAAAGCCGAGTCGATATGACCATGTCCGTCTGTCCGTCTGTCCGTCTGTTTGTTTCTACATAGTTAATCGATCTTAAATTTTGAGCTACGTGAATAAAAGTCATATCATTCTGTCCGTTGATGATGCAAGCAAATCAAGTTTAAAGATTGGTAGGATCGGACAACTATAAGTTATAGAAAAATAGGAAAGATCAGAGGTACCTCGGTCAAAATGTGAGTTGTTCAAAACAGTTCTTGTGAGAAAAACTTTTTTGTTTTTTAAGATATCTCAACCAAATTTGGTGAACATATGAGAATTATACTTTTACATCATACTAAGTTTGAATCAGATCGGATAATAAACACCGACATAAATCAATAAAATTAATGAATCAACCCCCATCAGCATCAGTATGTACATACATATGCATATGCAGCCAATTAAATACGTTTAGATTTGCTTTTATACATATGTATATGCGTACACAAACAACATACATACATGGAAACACACAAACACACATACATACATGTATGCGAACACGTATTTGAAAAAACTACAAGCTGAGTGCGAAACAGAAAGAGACAGAAAACTATTTGTATTGTGTTGTTGTTTTCTAGAATTCGTCGAATTCTAGAGAGCGAGAAGCTGGACGCTTGCAATGTATACCGAAATAGCAAGGGAGTGAATTATAAGTTTGGTAGCGCAATGGGTAGGGATCGATTCTAGAAATGGCGTGAGCGGAGGTTCAAATCCGGTTGTTGGCAAGCTCGAATTTTTTCTTACTGTTTCTTTTTTTGGTTCAAATTTTTTTAAATTTTATATTTCTAATTTTTAAAATATCTTGAATCCGATATGACGGAGAAAGTAATCAATTAATCTGCAAGGGTATACAAACTTCGGCACGGCCGAAGTTAGTTTCTTTGATATTTTTTTTATTTTTTTTCTTATATTTTTAATTTCATCATGTTGCGAAATCTTCCAGTGTGCAACATGCTTAAAATTAGTTATGGACTTTTTTGTTAGTGATGACAATATTCTTATGTTATGAATAATGTGTTATCCAGACATATATAACTCGCATGGCCGTTATCAATCTTAGGTGCAAAGGGACTTAAGTGGGGAACAACGCATTATTATGCGCTGTTAACTCCCGCTTTGTTTACAGATTTTGACAAAAAATTTGACAGCTCCGAAATTAAATAACTTTTATTTTTCAGTATTTTTAAGATATATTCTGCTATTCGAGGCGGAGACAAATCCAACATATCAAAACCATGAAAATTGGTCCAGCAGATCTCGAGTTATAAGTGTTGTAACAAACCCGACTTTGTTTTATATATGTATATAGATATAGATATAGATATGATCATGTCCGTCTGTCTGTGTCTTCTCAGCCTTTAATAATTAAAGTTTTTAATACAGGAAAGATCCGTGATACCTCGGGCAACATTTGCTAGTTTTAAAAATACTTTTTTATTTTTTTAACTATTTCAACTAAATTTGGTGCACGGATAAAATTATTGCTTTTAGATTACACCAGAAAATTTGATCGGATAATGAATATAGCTGAAGGCTTGAAATAAATGCCGAAATATAGTTAAATAGTAATGGTTCGGCTTGGCGAAGTTGTAGGTAGAGATCGATCCTAAAAATGAAGTGAGAGCTCTTTTAATTTTACGTTTAGTACAGTAGTTATGAGGGAGAAATTAACTAATTAATTCAATTGAACAGCATATTAACTACTCATAACTCATAACTTAACCTATTTCTAATATCAGTTATGTAACTTTATTCTATGTATTGTAATTTTCTTTTATTTTGATTACCAATTACTGCACTTAATTTTAGTTCAGGTATATTTTGGTTAATCTGATGTAGCCAAGTGGCTCCCAAAATTTTCAAAACCTGTATAACAGTCTACAAATTATTAAACATATTGATACTCTAAAATCGGCAGCAAGTTAAGAGTATTTAAATATGTACATACATCTGTTTTCCTTCCCCCCCTAATATTCCTAGCTGTGGGTTAACTATAATTTGATAATATGTACTCATACTTTTCTGATCTACGTCCAATTCTTCGACTCCAAGATTGCCATCGAACGCTCTTCTTAATCTATTATCAAGGAAAGGTTTGCCTGAGGTCAAAGAAAATTCATAAGGATACCGATTTTAAACTATATATATCCATTTATATCTAAGCTATAGAGCGTATGTAATAATATAATAATGCTAACGAAGATGATTTATTTTTGGATTAATGAAAGATTGAGGATTCTAACCAAAGTAATATGTTCAGCCTTCCCGTTCCTCCCCCGTACTCTTTCCTTTACAAAATTAATATTTTTTCCACAATGTCACCAGAAATCATGCTAAATGGATTATGGCTAAGGACGGGCTTCCCATTCCTTAGTTAAGTCAAATACTCGTTTGGATAGATAAAGAAATATTTTAATAAACATTTTATAATAATAATTACCATATATTTTTCATTTTGAATATCAATTATAATCGAATAAGCATCTGTACGGATTTAAGAGGTTTTTGGGGACTCCAATGCATATATTTGAAATATGTGGTCCCATTTTTATAGTAAAGGCCGTTGATATTGCTAAAAATTAAAATATTATTCAATAAATTTAATAAAATTATTATTAATTTTTTAACTAATTACCAGCCATAATTATAATTGTGCCACCAGCCACCATGGCTTTCTTCCGCCCAATTATAGAGATCGTCTGCATCGTTGTCATGATCATATGTCGAAAATTCCAGACCCAAATTTCGATTTAGCTGATCATTAATAGACCCGTCATAGTATTCAATTGACAACAACTTATAATTCTCGTTCTCATTGCCAATCGTAAAATTATTATACATTGTAAAATCGACATCTCCATCGAAATTTTCCATTTCAATGTACAATTGAAATGGTTGAAAATTGCTGATATGATATAAATGCTCAAGTCCAATGAAAAATTCTCCATCCAAGTTACCAAAACCATTACGATACTCAGTCCAATTTCTATAGAAGTCAACACCGCCGTCAAATCGTTTCTGTATAACTATCCATCCTCCGCTCCTTATATCATCGTTGCAGAGGGCAGGAAATGGATCTAATCCAGGGATTTTAATTGTTTGAATACCCGATGGAAGGCCTTGACAACCGATTATCGGGAGTCTTTCCTTGCAATCCGCAAAATCGTTTTTCAATTTGGTAAATATGCTTCTTTATATTGATATAATAACATATCTTGAGATTCCTCCAACTGTCTCTTGAGAGATAAGACTTGTGACTTGAACTCTGTTAATTTATTGTTTAAATTCACTTCATTAGTCTTCAGATCTGCTATTTCTTTCAATAATTTCAATTCTGATTCCTTTATTGTAGTATTTATTTTTACTTTCCAGTTCAATTTGTGTTTTCAATTTGTTCTGATTTGCTATACATTCATTCAGATCTTCTGCTTTAAGTTTCAATTCTTCACTTTTTCCATAATTATTTATTTGTTGAAAATATTGCCTAACTATTTCATTTGTTTTACGTAGCTCTTCAATATGCTGATTTAAAGTTTTGATATGATCTTGATAATTACTTAGTGCAAGCAATTTGTGTCTAAGTTCTCTGTTTTCATAATCTTTCTCTAATTGCTCTTGTGCCTTTGCTTTAATTTGGTAATTTAGTCCAACGATATATTGGAGAAGCGGCTTAACAGACTCGTTACAAGATAATTCACTTAGATTCTATGGAAAGATGAATTAATCAGAATATTGTATATATGTATTACTTTGCATCAATTATCACTCTGCACTTATCCACTCACCTCTTGGTCATCCATTAAAACTGAAGGTGACTCTGATGTTACCTGGTTATGCCCAGTCAGAAGAAAGAGCATTAAGAGTGCTAAACCACTTCGGTATCTTACTTGATTCATTTTGGAAATTTTTCCAAAATAATTGAAAATATAGGATTTTTTAAAATCTATGCTCGCTTCACACGTTTGATTCCGAGAATGTCTCTGCGAGGAATGATTTCAATTTAAAAATATTAATTGAATTTCAGTTAGATTTAACACTGAGTTCAAGATACCCTATTCCAAGAACTAGCTTATTTAACTATTTAACTATTAAAATGCCAATTAAATTCTTTTTCACGTCACTGGACCGAAATGTTCAGAGCCAATTACAAAAGCAATAAATGACAAAAATTATTTCCATTTATTAAAATTGGAAAAATGTTTTTTGTTTTGGGTAGTAAAATTTGGGGAATAATAGTATAGAATGTTAGCTAACAATGGAAAGAAGAACTAAATCCTGCTTCGAATTTTATTACAATACATATTTGCAATAATATCGTTCTAAATAAATTCAGTTTGATATTATTAAAAGGTTACGAAACACATTAAGAAATATCATAGAACCGAAATTGTTTCTCATTTTATCATAATACAAAAAAAAAGAATACCCCTAATGTGCATGAACACCAAAAAGTTGTATTCAAAGCGTTTCCTCATTTTGTTTAATTCACAGTAAAAGAATAGTAACAATTGATTTTTAGATATACAGGGCGTAATAGGTAATGAGCTTGCAGATGCAGCGGCTAAACAGGCAGGACAATCTCCTTGCCTAACTTTCATCCCTGGTGTCAGAGACGACTTATGGCGCAACATTAAGGAGATACTAAGGAGAAAGGAAATGACTCAATGGGACAGTTACGTTCATAGGTTTAAACAATTTAACCCCAGCAAGGAACCAGTCCGATATCCACCTTCATTGCTCAGAAGACATTGTAACATCATCACCCGCCTCAGAACTGGTCACACCGCCTTGACCCACGACCATCTGCTAAATGGAAAAGCTAAGCCCAGAGGCCCGAAATGCGGGGAGAATTATCAACCAAACACATATTGGATACCTGCCCACAACTAAATAATTCAAGGATTTGTCTATTTGGCCAAATCCAACCCACCTCCCTCCTTATCTCACCCACTCTCAATAACATAAAATCAGTAATCAAATTCTTAGATGTAAATAACTTACTCAATAACATATAAGTTAACTATCGAGTCGATGGCCTTAGTAGCTAGCACTCTTCACCCGTTAGTTATTATATTATTTTGTATAATAATTAATAAAATAAATAAATAATAAATAAATTAGATATACATATGTATGTATTTAATCAAAAATGATCTTTAATCAAAATATTTTATCTGGATATTGATGTTGCATATGTATGTACATATGTATGTACATACATATATGATTTATATGTAGATATGTGTGTGTATATATTTGTTTGTATTTGGATAATTAAAATACTAAAGAGATATTTACAACCCTCTAAATACTCTTTCTTTCTTTTTATTTTGGTTGATGATATACATACATATGTACTTATTGCTCGTTTTGTGCACGGTCCATGTACAAATACAGTGAAAGCCCGATAAATCGAAAATCTCTATAATTAATAATAAAACGGTAGTCCCTGGGCAAAGCCCTCTCGAGCAAACAAAAAGAAAAATAATAATATTAGTAGGTACTTTTTTGTAATTTCGATTTATTAAGATTTTACTGTATGCAAAATGAATTAAGAATTTTCAATTATGTACTTCTTAATACATATGTATGTATGTACATATGTATGTATGTATGTATATTTGAGTAGGCTGTGTCGTTTGAGGAAGTCAATTCATGCTCAAGGTCATTAATGTAAAAAGCAAAGCCCCCGCTCTCATGGGCGTAGCTCTAAAATAGCATTGAGGGAGGAGGGCGAACTGTAAGATCTTTTTTCTTTTTTGATTAAGAGTATGATAGTCCGATAGCATTCTAATATACATATGTATGTATGTATATGTACAAATGTATGTAGATCAAAATCTATGGGGCTGGGAATGGAGCTGCCCGTTTTAACCCCGTCTTCCGTTGTCCATGCCCAGTAACAAATGTTATAAAAATTTATTTATTTTATCCGCTCACATACATATGTATGTACATACTACATACATATGACAAGCTGATAAAAAGCTCATGATCGGATGTGATGATCTCTGCACAATCCCTACTAAAATGATTTTCCTCTGACTCAAACGTTAACTCATGCTCAGAGTGCACTATGGTCCCAAATTCGTTTTTTTTTACATTAACTAGGAAAAAAAATATCTTGATTTATAAAAAAAAAAAAAAAAGGTTTCCAATTGAGTACACCCCACAAACCAAAGAAATTAAAGTATCAAATAAATAGTGCAGCCCTGAAAGTTTTCCAAAGCCCTGAAAGTTTGCTTTTGATTCTTTGCGCACGTGTCTTGAAGAAAGTACAATTTAGTGATCTTCCGTTTTGCTTTGTATCATCAATAATAATAGTCCAGTATATAAAAATTACAATGGAAAATGTAGCTCCAGGTTTGTTTTACTCGATTGTCTATGTATTTTCTTGTTTAGATGTGTTTTGTCCTTTATTTTATGTGTTTTATGCCGTGTTGTTTTTAGCGTCCGTAACCTAAAAAAATTTTTGCTTCGTGAAGTAAAAGTTGTCGTGGATTGTTGTAAGCATTAATCAAATCATGTTTATCAATGTCTTGTCTATATAAAACACTAATCACCTTTTACCCAAATCCACCCGGTTCCATACAATCACGAATTTCCCTAGGCATCTTTGAGTTCGGGCATGCAGAACTGCTTGACGTGTGGCTAGACAACAAACAAAGTTCAATGGATCACTTTTGGAAAAAAAAGAAGAAATAAAAAAAAAATCGAAGAATTTCGCAGCCTATGCAAATAAATGCTTTGCAAAATGCAATAACATGGCAGATCGGCTCAAAACGGATCCAAGATATAAAAATTTTATGTCTTCAAAAATGTTAATTATAGTTGGAAATAATGAGCTAAAAACAACACAAAAATGCGTAGGACGTCCACGCGTTTCTTATTATGACGGAAATGAACGGTTAAAAAGGAAATATGCGGGTGAGCTGTCTGAGAAGGAAAACCACAACACATCTTTACTTGTTCAAGCGGCTTCAGTATCAGCAAAAAAGGCAAATGCAACGATTTATCGTTTGTTTTAGCGGAAGCATCAAAAGGCAACGCAACTCAAATAAGAAATAAGTATTTATCCAAGGATCCTATTCCGTTAAGTCCTGAAGAAGCTTTGGCGTTTCTACTGGAAAACGGATTAACCAAGAGCACATACATAAACATCAGGCTGCAGAATAAAAGTCGTAATTGCGACATTTACCCGATCTATAAGCACCTTATTGAAGCAAAGAAAAAATGTAGACCTGAAAACATTTCCATTTCTGAAACTATTGCAGTCGTTCCATTACAGGATATTTTAGATCACACAGTAAAACGCATAATGACACTGCAAAATGAAGTCATGGAAATGTTTAATTCAAACACGGAATGAACGTTGATTTCAACCTATGGTTTTGACGGTTCTACAGGTCAAAGTACGTATAAGCAGAATTTTCAAAGTACTGCATCGGATAACGTAGACCAAGGCCTGTTTGTCACAACACTTATTCCGTTAAAGCTGGTAAACGATTTAAATCAGATTCTTTGGATTAACCGCACGCCGCAGTCTATCAGATTTTGCAGACCTGTTAAAATTCAGTTTACAAAGGAAACCACTGAACATATTTTAAAGGAAAAAGATGACTTAGACAATCAAGTTCAAAACTTAGTGCCATTTTGTTTTCATAATTTCACTATAAAATATGAACTTTACATGACTTTGATTGATGGTAAGGTTTTAAACACATTAACAGGAAATAAATCGAAACAATCCTGTCCAATATGTGGAGCAAAGCCTTTACAATTGATGTCAATATCAGACATGAGTTCGGAAACTTTCAATTCTAAGCCTGAATCTCTTCAATATGGTGTAAGTCCCTTGCATGCATGGATTCGTTTTTTAGAGTTCGTACTTAATTTATCGTACAGGATTGAGCTAAAAAAATGGCAAGTTAGAGGCTCTCAAGACAAAGATTTAATGCTCATACGCAAACGGGAAATTCAAGGCAGATTTTGGTCCGAACTAGGATTACACGTTGACAAGCCAAAACAAAATGGAAGTGGAAATTCAAACGACGGTAATACAGCGAGAAGAGCCTTTGCAGATACCAAAATACTATCGTCAATATTAAATTTAGATGCCGATCTTCTTCATAGACTCCACACTATTTTGATCGCTATTTCAAGCGAGTTTTCGATTAATATTAATAAAAAGAAACCTATTCCTGCAGATGTACTGGCACTATTGGAAGTACCAGCTCTTAGTATCAGTGAGCGCCAAAACCTGAATGACGAATCTGATTTAGAAGAAATAGATTTGGATGGATCTGACTCAGATCAATCCGATATTTACATCGAATACTCAGTTGATGTGGATGCAGAATTTTTGAATGAAAACTTTACATTAAAAATTAAGGTTCTGATTCTTACAACTTATTTTATTTGAAACTACTATTAATTTAAGTAAGTCAGATTTAATAGTATTGTTAAATCTTACTAAATAAATCAGATAAGTAAGTTATCTCTCAAAAACCCCAAATTTGATACAGATTGTTCTCAAAATAAAAAAATTGAGGGCAGTGCCACGCCCACTTTTCCTAGTCCAAGTTTCTACAGTTTTTATATAATCGAATGCAAAAAACCAGACAAAAAAATCTTTCTCAGTTCTTTAGCTATTAATTTATGTAAAAAAAAACCAATTTGGGACCATAGTGGAGTGTATTGGAAGTACATACATATGTATGTATGTATGTGTGTACGTATATCTATGGTTATGTTTGTATTTTAAATCCCACCTAGCATTTGGAAGACTGTTTTGCAAGAAATTAATTTTGGTGGTGGTCGTTTTTGAGTTCCCGTGACGATTAAAAAATGATTTTTCGTATTCAAGAAAGAGTCAAAAATGATTCGCATGAGCATTGAAATGTGATTGTTTTTACTTCTGTTTAGCAGTAATTTTCTGCACTTTCAAGAAGATGTTTCTTATCTGATTCATTAGTTTCTAACTGAACTTTTATCTCCAAATTTTTTCGGTCATTCTTATTCGTATAAGTGCAAGGTAAAGTTCAGTGCAGAAACATAATTTAAATAAATGAAAATGTGATGTGAAAACGTGAAACGCAAAAATTATTGTTCGCGAAAACTAAAATAATTATAAATAATAATAAAATAAAAAAATTATATTGAATTAAATTTAAATAAAATAATTCTTCGTTTTGGGGGGAGAAAATAATTTTAAAAACGATTTAGAATAGAGTCGCGTATGATAAAAAATATGACTTGAATATGACTCGAAACTGATTATAAATGAAGTAAGCAAGTCGTCCTTGCCAACTTGGAGTATACCCTGTACCAAAAAATAATATTTCATAAACACAAACTCCTTCCAAATCCTCATTAATTGAATATATGTAAATTACTTTATGAAATTCTCCTAGCAAGCAGAAACACCAAAGGCATGCTATCTCGCTCACACATTTCAGCTGCTGCTGCCCATGAAATGCCATACAAAACATATATGTATACGTATATCTCCGACATTTATTGACCGATTTCGGTCAGATGGTACATATGACCTATATAATTGAGTTTTTTTCTCCCGACGAATGAGTCATTTATGATCAAAAAATGAGCTCATTTATGGCTATTTTATTCAGAAAGAGGAATCAAAAAAGACTCGAATATGATCGCAAATGTTTGGTGGGATATACATACATACATATGTATGTACATATTTAATAAATTTCGCCATACACATACCGTAGATATGTACATTGTACATATGTGATAACATATAAAATGGACATATGTATGTATGTATTTTAGGAAGGCGAGTTTAATACGTCTGTTCACTTTAATTGTCACTCACAGAATGTCTCTTTATTTCATTTATCTCGTGGTTGAAGATTATCTCTCTCTTTGTGAGAGAGATCCTATCTTTATCTTAAGATCTAAGCATTGCACAATGGGTGTTATTGGAGTTTATCATTAGGGATACTTATACTTAGCTTAAATACTACTACAGTATGTATATATTTTCAACGAAATTACATCATAGTTACTTCATTTCAGTTGTATTATTCATTTCATGCATCTTAATTGGATTAATTTTAGACAGTTATTTGGTACAATAATTTAAATTGAATTAAAACAGATAATTGTGTTACTTTAAATATTGGAAAAGTATTTAAATAAACGATATTTTACAAATATTTCTTCGCTTTTTTAAATGTTGCACCAAAGTGTAATTCTCTTCTTTAATTCCAAAAATATATAAAAATAAAATTCTTTTCTAATGGTCAATATGTATAACAAATTTTGTTGGATAATGGACAATAAATTGTGATTTTGAAGTAATCTAAGGCCATCTTTGTATCATATTAACGTATACTTGTTTGTTAATGACATTTCAATAATTTTCAAATTTCCTAGTTTTAATTTTATGAAACTCTTTGCCCAACGCTGGTACATCCTATTCTTATTGGAAGATGCTTATGGATTTTCCATATAGACATATTCATCTTAATTAGAAAGATGGACTAACTTCGGCCGTGCCGAAGTTTGTATACCCTTGCAGATTTTCTCTATATAATTCAGCAGAAGCATTTTTGTAAATTAAACATACCAAATTTACAAATTCAAAATTTTGAGCTTGAGACAAAAAAATTCATATAAAATTTTTTTTGTACCGATTGTTCCTATAGCAGCTATATGATATAGTCAACCGATTCTGATCAAACTTGATTGAAGTATTAAGAAGTATATTAAACTCACAAATATCAAATTTCTTGGCATTCAGTTGAAAAACAACAGTTATTGAGGATAAATATATATATATGATATAGTTGTCCGATCGGGATGATTCCGAGATATACAATGCCTGCAGCAAAAAGGAGTTTATGCTGAAAATCAGCTCTGTAGCACTTATGGTCTCGGAGGAGAAGCTGTTGATCCAGACAGACGGACAGACGGACATGGTCATATCGACTCGGCTATTCATGCTGATCAAGAATATATATACTTTATATAGTCGGAGATACTTCCTTCTGTGCGTTGCAAACTTCTGACCAAAATTAATATACCCTCTGCAAGGGTATAAAAATAGTTTCCATCGACAATTCGAATCTACGCAAAAGATGTTTCTGCTCCTTGACCAAAATTAGGTTTAAGAAGTTCAGTTGAAATCATCCTTCTCTTTAGATTCTAATTAAGAAAAATGTTTTTAAGTTAATTTACGGGTACTTACATATATAATATAAATTTTCTAATAATTATTTTTTCATTTTGACATCTTAATATCTGCATACATAGAAATTACAAATCTACCAGGGGTAATATATATTTTACTAAATTAGAGCTTTCATTTGGGTCAATTTCACGATCTAATGTCGAGAATTTGTCAAACGAAGCATATGTACGTTATAATGTCATCCATTATCTGCCTTACAAAAGTCGCCTCATAACTGGAACTGATATTTTCGTCTAATATTAGACGTCTAAGGTTTCGAGTCTTAGACGTCTGACAGAGTTAATTGGTCATTCAATCACATATTTACATATGAGTGTATAAAATTGTTGATTGAAGGACACACTATTAAGAGTGTGGGAAATAGATGCAGAGTATCGAGCAGAGTTCACAAATGTTCGAGTAAGTGGACAGAGGGACAATTTACACTCAAACGCAATAAATACATCCATACATATATACATACATATGTGTGCCTTCCACATCCAATAAACGCATCGCCTCATCATTCTACTCTGAAATTAATCACTGCGTCGAGTGATAAACTCGAAATAAAAGACATTTATTGTATTCAAAATAAGCAAAACAAAATTTATACATAAATTTAAAAAAATAAATAATTTAGTTTTCAATTGTATTAAATATATTTAATTTGTAGTAAACAAATATGTTCTACTCTTCTAAGTGATATCCAAGTTTTGCCCTTGATGATAAGAAAAGTTACTGAATTTTGTATTCAAATTAAATTCAGTTTGAATTCTTTTGATAAAGAATATCATTGTATTCCGAATAATATAATTTGGTGCATATACATATAGACATTTCTATATGTATGTGATATTTCTATTTTTATTCAGTTATTTAAGTCTACATACAGTGGTTTACAGCTTATTTCAACCAGCACCTTGAAAAATGTTTGGGGGCCTGTAAAATCTAAAGTAGAAGATATATCTAAAAAATTTATATGCAGGTTTTTAGTCTGATCTTTTAACTTTTCATATTCATTTCATTTGATTTATAAATACGTTTCCAATATTTAATATTAATTCAAAACTAAAAAGGTAACCAAAAATAATTCCACAGCTTATTTCAACCACTAATGAAATTAAAGTACATATTACAGATAGAATTTTAGAACAATAAAAAAAATTAATATTTCGTGTGACCACCCCGTTGTTCAGCCACCATCTTAAGCATTTTTGGCATCGGGTTGACCGGAAGTGACTTCCGGTGTGATTTTGGCCCATTCCTCAACTTACACAGTTTTTAGGTCCGATTTGTTAGATATTTCTTGTTTTCAAACATTAGTTTCCAAAATGGACCACAAATTCTCAATCACATTTAAATCTGGTGACTGGGCTGGAAATTTCATGACATGCGGGGAGTTCCATATCGGCCAAGTCTGAATAATGCCCGACCTTTACATACACAGCCATGCGCCTATACATACATAAATATGTATATCTATTAGAGCTCAAGAGTCAAGGTTTCGAATCTTTGAGTAATTTATCAAATCATTCGAGTGGGTCGATTCGTTTGAGTGAGTCAATTGGTTAGTCACTCAAATGATCGAGAGAGTCTTAATTTAGCTTAATCTGGATTGAGTGACGCATAACTGACTGCGAAATGCAGTAGATCTACACACATAAATGCATACATACATACATACATGCATACATACATATGTGTGCGTTTATCTGCCAATGAACTCAGTCTATAGCCTCCCCTTTTCATCATCTTTGATACGCCCAATTCTCAGACAGTTTGGCTATGATTTGAACTATTCCCCCACAATCAGCTGATATACATACACACCATACACACATATGTTCAGTTTCACCGGAAACAAAACAGAGAAAAATTATTATACATATTTCTATGTATTTATGAATGTGTTACAGCTAACGATAAACGTTTCATTATCCAAAATTATTAAAAAATAAAGAAAGAGTATGCAAGAGTATTTCAGTGAATTGCGGTCACTTTGCTACTTAATGAGTGTGTATGTAATTATATATAGCAACTGTTCTATATGAGATGTTTACCGATAAATGAGTAAATAAAGAAAAGTATGTTAAGTTAAATAATTCCTATTAAGTTTTGGAATATACTGAATGTTTTATTTCTAATTAAATAAACAATATTAAGAATTTTAATTAAATAAATAAATAAATAATGAATTAAATTTAAGAAATCAAATCAAATTTTCCAATTTTCTTTGATGAAATATTTAATTTTGAATTGCACAAAACGCGTTTTATCCCAGCAGTGATATAAAGATAATAAATATGATACAAAAAGTTAATAGCTATCCATTCCTTTTACATATTCGATTAATCGATTCCTGAATGAATTCCCATTATATAATCTCGTTTTATGATAAAAACAACTAAATTTAATTCTGGCCGAATAGTCAGAAAAAATAAGTACTTCCGATCTATTTAAGATAATGGGCACGGTATCAGAAGAACCAAATTTTCATATTTATAGCAATTTAACTTGCTGCAGAGTATCTCGAAGTCTGTTTTACTTTTATTATATATATTTATATGCCTTTGTACATATCTATAAATTTCCACATATATGTTTGCTGATAATAAAAACTTCCGCCAAAAATTTCGCGCCTACAGAACGGGTAGAATTTTTAAAAATTGAAATCATTCCTCTCTGTAACATTATAGGAATAAAACGTGCGAAGTGAATATATATTCAAAAATAATTTTAATTTTAACTATTTGGATATATTTTCCAAAATGAATCTTTTAAGATTCCAAAGGGTTTTTGCACTTTTTGTGCTCTTTCTTCTTTTCGGATACGATGAAGTAACATCAGCGCCACCTTCAAATATGACGGAAGACGACCAGGTGAGTGGGAAAGTGTAATGTAATATATACATATATATTCTGTATTCTGATTGATATATTTCCCTGTAGAATCCATGTGCCTCACCTTGTTACGAGTTCCTAAAAGAACAAATTCAAGCTAAATTGCAAGATCATATAGATAGAGATAATGAAATTAGGGAGCTTAGGAAGAGATTACTTGATCTAAATGATTATAGAGATCATATTAAATCTCTAAATGAGCATATTCAAGAGCTACGTAAAACAAATGAAATACTCAGGGAATCTGTCAAAATTAAGAATAATTTTGAAAAAACTGAAGAAGATTTGAAAGTTAAAGCAAAAGATCTGAATGAATGCAAGGCAGATCAAGATAAGTTGAAAAAGGAAATAGAAATAGAAAGAAAAAGTAGAATTGAGATAGAGGGAAAACTTAAATTAGAAATGGAAAATTTAAAAAATGAGAACGACAGGATTATAACTGAAATGCAAATAAAATCAAAAAAGATGTCACTAATAAAATTATGGAGGAGAAATTCGGCAATGAATCAAAAGATTTGAAATTACAAGTTTCGTCTTATAAGGAACAATTGAAGGAATCTCAAAATCAATTGGCAGAAAAGGAACACTTAGCAGACATAAATACTTTTAAAATCAACCAATTGGAAAAAAATCTAACTGAGTGCATGGAATCAATTAAGTTATATCCAAAAACCAGTTGCAAAGGCCTCTTATCGGGTATTTATACGATTACAATTCCTAACCTAGATCCATTTCCTGCTCTCTGTAATAGAGATATAGCCAATGGTGGATGGATAGTAATTCAGAAAAGATTTGACGGCAGCGAAGACTTTTATAGGAACTGGAGTGAATATAAAAAAGGTTTTGGTAAATTAGATGGGGAATTTTTCATTGGATTAGAGAATTTGCATCGCATTACCAATTCGGAACGTTATGAATTATACATTGAAATGAAATACTTCGAAGGAGGTGTCAAATTTGCTAGATATGATAATTTTAAAATTGGCAATGAAAGCGAGAAATATAAGTTGCAGTCAATTGGAGATCATAATGGAACAGCTGTCAATTATCTAAAGTATAATGTAGGTTTTAGTTTCTCTACATATGATCAGGATAATGACGGAAACGAAAATTTCAATTATTCGAAATATTTGCATAGTGGCTGGTGGTTCGGTGATTATTTTACAATGTAAGTAGCTAAATAATTTTGTTTTTTACAGCTTAAAATAAATAAATTAATGTTTTGTTTTTATTAGTGCTAGCAATCTCAACGGCAAATATTACAATATAGCCTCCAATAAGAGGGACGCTATGAGTTGGCTTGAACCTCTAAAATCAGTTCAGATGCTCATACGACCAAAGTCTAATTGAAAAATGAGCTTCAAATCTACAAATTCATTTTATAAATATTCAAATAAAATGTTTATTTATGTATGCTATATAAATAAAATATCAAATTTTAAACCTTTTCTTTGATTAGTTAATATGGAATATCGGTTTTATTGCTTATAGTTTAAATTAATTCAAGAGTTGAAATCTCGACGCATCTAAAAGGTCAAATATATATACATATATATTGTTTCCCGATCCCTGATCTAACTTGCTGGATCTATTTTAACATTATACAGATCCACCAGATCTAATATCAACGATGAACTTCTCGATTTGATCAAGAAGTTAAACATGTTTCTCTTTATAGAGCAAAACTGTTCCTACAAAACGACCACAGTGAATCCCAAAACTTACACCATGTTTCGCCATTTTTAATCAGAAACATCGCTTACCCCAAAAATGAATACAAAATCATAACCCGACTATGAATAGGACATACAGATGTCACACACCAACACATCCTGAAAGGACACAACCGATCCGTTTGCCATCATTGCGGCTGCGACCTGACCGTATAACATATCTTAGGCGGTTGCTCACTCTACAATAACACAAGAAAGGAAATCTTTGGTCACATCTCCCCCTCCAACCAACTAATTGAATTATGCTAACCAAATACAACCAAAATAGTACATTTTCAACATAAATGTAAACAGTATTCCGATTTACATAATTTTTTTTTCTTTTAATTCTTAAATCATATTAGAATAAAACGCTGAAGTACGATTTTCAAAAACATTTGATTTATTTTATATTTATTTTTTCTTCTGAGAGAGTATCAAAATTAGTGATTTTTTTCCGTTCAACTGAATAGGTTCAACCTATAAAAATAAAAATTATGTAACAAACTTAAGATTATTTTCATATTTTTGGCTCTTAACTTATATTTATAACATTTTTAAAGTAATTTTAAATCAGTTTAATAATGTGTGAATCCTCCGTTGTTAGAAATAACTTCAAATACACGATCGGGGAGTGAGGTGTACAAATTTTGAAGTATTTGCAGCGAAATGGTTGTCCAGGCCGCTTTAATTGCCGCAACTAAAGTTTTTTTGCAATCAAATTGCCTGCCTCCTTCATATACTTTGCGCGATAACAACCCCCATACGTTTTCCATTATATTTAAGTCAGGTGAATATGGAGGCCATTCGAGTAACTCCACCTTCTGAGCCTTAATCCACTCTTTTACCACCCTGGCTGTATGAATGGGAGCGTTATCGTGCTGGTAAGTCCATTGCAGAGCATGAAAAATATTGGAATAATGCGGAAACGCAGTCTGAATGACAGATTTGTAGGTTTCCGCGTTCATTTTCGAGGTAACAAACTGAAGTTCGCAAGTGCCAAAACCTGACACCGACCCCCACACCATTACACCTCCCTCACAGCTATGGCGACGGCTCAGGAAATGCTCTTCCTTTCGAAGATCGTGGTAATAATAGTTGTACCCATCAGGGCTTCTAAATTAAGTTTTTTTTCGTCCGAAAAAACCACCCTGTGCCATTCCCTCGTCCAGCTCATGTGCTTGCGCGCAAAGTGCAGTTGTGAAGCTTTACGTGCATCATTTAACGGTGGTTTTTTTTTAATTTCATTCGTTTTAAATGTTCAGCCGACGAAATCACACGTTTCACAGTAGACACACTGGCTGTAACACCGCAAATTTCTTTAATTTTGGGTGCTGATAGATGGGAATTGGACGCAGCTCGCACAATATGCCTCCTGTCTGCCGCAGAGGTGGCGTGTTTGACTCCGCCTTTCATGTTTTTGCCGTATTCTGACTTGTTTCTTAAAAAATGACTCACAACATTTTGGCTCCGTCCAATTTTTTCACCGATTTTGCGATGGCTAAGACCACTTTTGTGATAGGCTTCGATTTGGCCTCTTTCCTACTCAGAGAATTGATCCCCGCGTCCCATTTTTCATTAAATTTAAAGAAAATATATTTAATTAAAAATTTGCATCAAAAATGGGTCGCCATATCGCCAAGTTATACCGCAAACTAAAAATCTTTCAGCTGAACCTATTCAGTTGAGCCAAAAAATTGCACATTATTTAGCGAAAGAAATAATAAAACCGAATATGCAAAGTAACGGTACTTAGCGAACGGTTCTTTACTAGCGCACACTGATTGACACAAATATAGAGTTGCACTGAATTTCAAAGGACATGCGTTCGATCAATATGTGATGAAAAAATCATGAAAATGCAAGAATAATTTTGTGAACCTATTCAGTTGAGCGGCAGTGTATATAATAAAGTTTAAGTTAAAAAATATCAAAGAAGCTAACTTCGGTCGTGCCGAAGTTTGTATACCCTGCAGATTAATTGATTACTTTCTCCGTCATATCGGATTCAAGATATTTTAAAAATTGGAAATATAAAATTTAAAAAAATTTGAACCAAAAAAAAGGAATCAGTAAGAAAAAACTCGAGTTTGCCAACCGGCCGGGAGCTGAACCTCCACCTCCGCTCACGTCATTTCTACAATCGATCTCTACCCATTGCGCTACCAAACTTAAAATTCACGCTCGCTATTTCGGTATATGTACATTGCAAGTGTCCAGCTTCTCGCTCTCTAAAATTTCTGACGAATTCTAGAAAACAACACAATACAAATAGTTTTCTGACTCTTTCTGTTTCGCACTCAGCTTGTAGTTTTTTCAAACACGTGTTCGCATATATGTATGTACATATGTATGTATGTTTCCATGTATGTTGTTTGTGTTTAATGCATACATACATACATATGTATATAAAAGCAAATATAAACGTATTTAATTGGCTGCATATGCATACATACTGATGCTGATGGGGGTTGATTCATTGATTTTATTGATTTATGTCGGTGTTTATTATCCGATCTGATTCAAACTTACTGATATGATGTAAAAATATAATTATCATCTGTATACCAAATTTGGTTGAGATATCTCAAAAAACAAAAAAAAATGTTTTTCTTACAAGAACTGTTTTGTGCCAAACAAATTTTGTCCGAAATATCTTTTCTATTTTTCTATAGCTTACAGTTGTCCGATCCGACCAATTTTGAAACTTGATTTGGATGAATGATCAATGAACAAAATGATATTCTATTTTATTCACGTAGCTCAATTTAAGTTTGATTTAATATGAAGAAACAAACAGACGGACATACATACATATGTACATACACACATACATACATACAGATGTAATAATATCGACTTGGCTATTGCTGATCAAGAATTTATATGCATACATGCTTTAAGGGGTCGGATACGATTACAGTGAATGCTCTAGTCGCGGACAGCTCCCGCAGGCGGACATCTCTCCTAGCCGGACGAATTTTAAAGTCTCAAGATGTTCGGAGCAGAACTCCTCCAAGTAGAGGGCTTCTGCCTTTACCAACATAAAATTAATACATGGCCTTGGCGTTTTTGTTCATAATAGTTACATCAATTGTCAAACCGTTTATGTTCTCAGCGGTTGCTCTCGAATACTCTTATGTATAACCCAATGATCGGCTCAGCTCTCAGAGCACTAATAAATACCAATGTAAAGGGCAGGCAAGCTAGCACACACACACACTAAATTTCACTCCTGACCTAGAGCACAATAAACTCTTTTCGTTTATTTTATTTGTGATTCATTTCTCGACAGCCACATATGTACATATCTGACTATGTTGCTACATAACTTTCTAATTAGATCAAACAGGAACATATCTGCTCTTTTACACATGACATTCGAATATGTTGCACAGAATGTTCGATTTACTGATTCAATTCTCCAAGACATACATATGTACATCTGTTTATGAAATCAATTTAAGACTATACACGGCATCAAGTGTCTATATATACATATATCTACATATTACTACTCTACCTGAGTCAAGGTTTCGTGTCTCAGACTAATTAAAAACTTGCGAATCAAATGGAATGTTTTAGTAAGTTAATTTGTTTTGATAAATAGAGTCTATTAATTAAAGGACACACTATTAAGAGTGTGTGAGGATCGAGCGGAGGACACAAATGTTCGAGTAAGTAGACAGAATGACGTACAATTTTCAGTCTGAAGCAATAAATACATCCATACATACATATATACACTGCCAGCCACTTGAATAAGAACACCCCAAATTTGTTTTTATTCGTTCTGGCATGTCAAAACTCTTTATATTATTAACTTGGTTTTAATTTATAACCAAAGTTTAATGATTTCTAATGAGAATACATACATAAAGATGCCAATTTATCAATTTGTTTAATTAAGAAAAAAATAATAATTATGAATGAAGTTAAAAAAAACGATGTTTAATTATAAGAAAATGCGATAAACAAAATTAAGTTTTCATTTTTATACCCTTGCAGAGGGTATAATAAAATTGGTCAGATGTTTGTAACGCATAGAAATAATCGTTTCCGACCCCATAAAGTGTATACATATATTCTTGATCAGCATCGAAAGCCGAGTCGATATGACCATGTCCGCCAGTCCGTCTGTCCGTCTGACCGTCTGTCCGTCTGTCCGTCTGTCTGTTTCTTCGCGCTTTTTCGAACTTAAATTTTGAGCTACGTGAATATAAGTCATATCATTCTCTTCATTGATGATTTATCTAAATCAAGTTTAAAGATTGGTATGATCGGACAACTATAAGTTATAGAAAAATAGGAAAGATCAGAGGTACCTCGGTCAAAATGTGAGTTGTTCAAAACAGTTCTTGTGAGAAAAACTTTTTTGTTTTTTAAGATATCTCAACCAAATTTGGTGAACATATGAGAATTATACTTTTACATCATACTAAGTTTGAATCAGATCGGATAATAAACACCGACATAAATCAATAAAATCAATGAATCAACCCCCATCAGCATCAGTATGTACATATGTATGTATGCATATGCAGCCAATTAAATACGTTTATATTTGCTTTTATATATGTATGCATTAAACACAAACAACATACATGGAAACATACATACATACATATATATATGCGAACACGTGCTTGAAAAAACTACAAGCTGAGTGCGAAACAGAAAGAGACAGAAAACTATTTGTATTGTGTTGTTGTTTTCTAGAATTCGTCAGAAATTTTAGAGAGCGAGAAGCTGGACGCTTGCAATGTATACCGAAATAGCGAGGCAGTGAACTTTAAGTTTGGTAGCGCAATGGGTAGAGATCGATTCTAGAAATGACATGAGCAGAGGCTCAGCTCCCGGCCCGGCCGGGTTGGCGAACTCGAGTTTTTTCTTGCTGTTTCTTTTTTTGGTTCAAATTTTTTTAAATTTTATATTTCCAATTTTTAAAATATCTTGAATCCGATATGACGGAGAAAGTAATCAATTAATCTGCAAGGGTATACAAACGTCGGCACGGCCGAAGTTAGCTTCTTTGATATTTTTAGAGTAACGCTTTAATAGTAGGTGGACTCGCCTTTATTTACTATTACCTTGTACATTCGATTAGGCAAAGAGTCGTATAGGCTATTTAGGTAATTTAGAGAAATTTGCAACCATGCAGCTTTAATGGCCTCTATTAGCGACTCCTTTGTGTCGTATTGTTTAACTGACTGATAAACTTTCCTAGAAAGCCAACCAACCCCAAGTATTCTCAATAATATTGAGGTCAGGTGAATATGGCGGCCACTCGAGCAAATCGACGTTTTGGGACTGGATCCATGCTTTAACAACCCGGGCGTACATACATATGTGTGCGTTCCACATCCAAAAAACGTCTCTCCTCGTCATTCTTCTCTTCTTCTAGGATACTAGGATCCTTCTCTATCGGGTTTCTTCCAATTCGAATGACTCAACCGCTGACGTCTTTATTTCTTGTGTATTACTCAGATCTACCACATCTGCTACTGCTACAGCCTTAACCCCTTCCACCAATCTTGATCATCGAAAGCATTCGATCGGCCACTGGGTCAAGTTCTGCTGGTTTTATTCGGATTGGCTGAGTTTCAGAAAAGATTCTTTTGACATCGACTATGAAAGATTCTAGTAAATTAATCCCTGCATCGAGTGGTAAACTCGAAATAAGAGACATTTATTGTTTTCAACATAAACAAAACAAAAATATAAAATTTAGTTTTCTTTATATAAAATCTATTCCATTTGCAGTTAATTAATGTGTTCTGCTCTTCTAAATGATATCCAAGTTTTCCATAGTGGTACATATTGTGCATAAAGACATTTCTATATGTATGTAATACCCTTAATATTTCTATTTATATTCTATTTATATATCAATAGACATATTCAGTTATTTAAGTCGACTGTATGTATGTATATTCTACATATTATCTATATGAGCTTAAGAGTCAAGGTTTCAAATCTTTGAGTAATTTATTAAATCATTTGAGTGGAACGAGACGTTTAAGTTGTGGATTGACTGACGCACAATTGAGTGCGGGACGCAGTAGATCTACACACATAAATACATTCATATATACATACATACATACATACATATGTGTGCGTTTATCTTCCAATGAACTCAGCCTCCCCTCTTCATTATCATGGACACAACAACTTCTCAGACAGTTTGGCTATGATTTGATCTATTCCCACACAATCAGCTGATATACATACACACCATACACACATATGTTCAGTTCCATCGGAAACAAAACAGAGAAAAATACATATAGTATTATACATATTTCTATGTATTTATTTATGTTTGTGGTTCAGCAAAGGACAAATGTTTCGTCAATATCCAAAATTATTAAAAAATAGGGAAAGAGTAGGTAAGAGTATCTCAGTTCCTTAATGAGTATGAACATAAATATTAATAGCAACTGTTCTATATGAGATATTTACCGACAAATGACAAAAGAAATAAAAATATGTTAAGTTAAATAATTCCTATTAAATTTCGGAATTTACTGAATGTTTTATTTCTAAAGAAAGATATAATATTTAGAATTTTAATTAAATAAGAAAAAAAAATAATAAATTAAAATTAAGAAAACAAATCAAATTTTTCAATTTTCTTTATTATTAAATGTTCAATTTTGAATTAAACAAAACGCGTTTAATCACAGCAGCAATTTTTAACTTTTATTATTCGTATATATATTTAATATGATGATGCAGAAAGGAAGAAATTATATTAAAAAAGTTAATAGCCCATTCCATTCCTTTTATATATATTCGATTAATTGATTTCTGATTGAATTCGCATTATATAATCTCATTTTATGAAACAAAAAAAACAACTTAATTTAATTCTGGCCGAATAATCAGAAAGAATAATTACTTCCGATATATATAAGATAATGGGCACGATATCAGAAGAATCAAATTTTCATATGTATAGCAATTCAACTTCGAGATGAGCTCCTTCTTGCTGCAGAGTATCTCGAAGTCTGTTATACTTTTATTATATATTTATATGCCTATATATAAATTTCCACATATTTGTCTGCTGGTATTAAAAACTTCCGCCAAAATTTCGGGCCTAGAGAATGGTAAGAATATTTAAAAATTAAAATCATTCCTCTTTGTGACATCGTAGCAATAAAACGTGCCTAGTGAATATATCTTGAAAAATAATTTAATTTTGAACTATTTGGATATATTTTCCAGAATGAATCTTTTAAGATTCCAAAGTGTTTTTGCACTTTGTGTGTTCTTTCTTCTTTTTGGATACGATGAAGTAACATCAGCGCCACCTTCAAACATAACGGAAGACTACCAGGTGAGTGGGAAAATATAATGTGTATATATATTCTGTACTCCGATTGATACATTTCCCTGTAGACTCTATGTGCCTCACCTTGTTACGAGTCCCTGAAAGAACAAATTCAGGCAAAGGCACAAGATCATATAGAAAGAGATAATGAAATTAGGGAACTTAGGAAGAGATTGGATGATCTAAATGATTATAGAGATCATATCAAATCTCTAAATGAACATATTGAAGAGCTACGTAAAACAAATGAAATACTCAGGGAATCTGTTCAAAATAAGAATAATTGCAAGAGGGCAAAGGAGGATCTAAAACTTAAGTCAAAAGATTTGAATGAATGCGTGGCTGATCAAGATAAGTTGAAAAACGAAATAGAAATAGAAAGAAAAAATCGAATTGAAATAGAGGAAAAATTCAAGTCAGATATCGGAAACTTAAATAAAAAAGAATCTCAAAATCAGTTATCAGTAAATAATCAATTAGCAGAAAACAATACTCGAACAATAAAAGAACTAGAAAAAGATTTAGTCGATGGCAAAGAAAAACTTCCTCAAATTGGCTGCAAAGGCCTCTCATCGGGTATTCATACGATTACAATTCCCAACCTAGATCCATTTCCTGCCCTTTGTAATGGAGATATAGCTGATGGTGGATGGATAGTTATTCAGAAAAGATTTGATTGTAGCGAAGTCTACCAGGAAGAAGAAGATTTTTTTAGGAACTGGAGTGAATATAGAAAAGGTTTTGGTAAATTAGATGGGCAATTTTTCATCGGATTAGAGAATTTGTATCGCATTACCAGTTCGGGACGTTATGAATTATACATTGAAATGGAGGACTTCGATGGAGGAGTCAAATTTGCTAGATATGATAATTTGAGAATTGGCAATGAAAACGAGAAGTATTTGTTGAAGTCAATTGGAAGTTTTTGGGGGACAGCTGAAAATTTCCTAATGTGGAATGTACATAACACGTTCTCAACATATGATCGGGATAATGATGGACAAGCACTATTTTACCGTGGTGGCTGGTGGTACAGCAGGTTTAATAAATAGTAAGTAGCTAACTTATATTTGTAATATACAACTAAAATTAAAGAAATAAATATTTTGTTTTTAGTATTATCACCAATCTCAACGGCGTATGCTATTCAAGTCATTCCTATATTGAACACGCTATGCGTTGGAATTATCCTATAAAATCAGTTCAGATGCTCATACGACCAAAATCTAATTGAAAAATGAGCTTAAAAATCTACAATTTCTTTTTCAAAATATTCAAATTAAATACTTATGTTTGGAATAAATATAACATACATACATATATAATTATTGTGCAGCTTGAAAGAAAAAACTTTTTAATATCGTTAAACTAATAAAAGATTTCCTCATAAATTTTTTCTTAAAAATGGAATATCGGCTTTATAGTTTATGGTTTATTAATCCTGCAGTAAGTATATCAACACTCAAGTTGATTTAAGACTTAAATTCTTAAAGGTTCCACAAGGTATAAATATACATTCCTTCTTGATCCAGGGCACGTATCTAACTTTCTGGAATAATGTTAACAATTTTCCATCAGCCTCGATTTTCAACGTAAAAATGGTGACTCAGGAATGCAAGCTGACCACCAAAAGTGGTACCTTGCTATGATGGACAAAGTATGCCGGTGGAGATGTAGTTCAATACTTTCGGGCTGAACGCTGAGGCATATGGATTGACGATGAAGCAAAAGTACGTTCAAGAAAGATCTAAGATGACAAAGGTGGCAAAGTTGTTTTTAGACTCGACTCCAGTACGGGATTATGATGACCTTCGCACTCAGTTGGAAGATGAATTTGGTCTGGATGTTGTGTGTAGTGCAGACGTACACCAAAAGTGGAGCGAGAATTACCGCTAACAGTTGCACCCAACCCCCACCTAAACCATCTCTAGTCGGCAGCCAGACATAGTGGTTGCAACACATTCCAGAAATGCTGGAATCAACATCCGTCAAAAATGCGAACACAGCGGGTCTCGCGTGCAAGAGGTATCATTATACATAAGTATATACATTTTTCTTAGTAATAAGCGGAAGCCTCTGCGTAGGCGAATTACCATAAGAAACTGTCAATTCAGCATACTAACACAGAACCTCTGCGAAGGTTCAAGCGAACAAAAACGAATTAAATAAAACACTTGATAATTTCAACACAAGGGAATCAGACGTATTCTGCTTTATTAAAAAACTTAAAAATTACAGTTGGATAATCACTCTATTTCCAAGGGTCCCGATAACCAAGGATATAACTCGAGCGTAAGAAGCAAAATGAGGAGACTTTTCGAGAGTATATGCTCCACATGAAAGGGATCGCCGCCCAAGGAAATCTGGACATGAAATCGGTTCTGCGCTATATAGTAGATGGCTTAAATATAAGCAACGACTTAAAAATTAACTTGTATTGTGCCCAATCCTTCAGAGAGCTACGTGAAAAGTACGAAATCTATGAGCATGCAATTGAAATGGGAAAAATCGAGGTGCCTCAAAAACCTAAGAAAATAAGGCAGAAAGTTTTTGAAAAGAAGGCACGGTGTTATAATTGTGGATCTTAAGAGCACCTTAGAAAGGATTGTAATGAAGGAACAAAATGTTTTCGTTGTGATCAATCTGGCCATATTTTGAAAAATTGTCCCCAGCCTGCGAGAGTTGGCGTAGTATATAATTCACGGCGTATGAAGACGATGGAAATAAAAGGCTGCAAAGTTGATGTTCTGATCGACACTGGAGCGGATATGTCATTGATGTCACGAAAAGCTGCTGACAAGATTGGAATCAAACACCTGGAGAAAGGTGAAAAGGATCTGCTGGGTCTAGGCGCAAAAATCACGCGTCCGTTTGGGAGCTTTATAGCTGAGATCAAGGTGGATGACGTACAGACGTCTCAGAAATTTGTTGTTGTCGCTAACAAAGATATGCCGTGCGATGCCCTGCTGGGAGATGACTTCATAAAGAGGTTCTTTGTCACGTCGTCGGATACCGGATATAAGTTTTATCCCCCTGTTGGGGATAAAACTTCCAAGGATAATCAGTTAAGTATTTTTAACATAATAGAAATCGATTCTGATATTGACGTACCTTCAGAGTTTAAGCATGACGTGCGAATGATGATCAGCAAATACAACGCTGGTATAGCTTCAACCGAAGAAGAGACAACCAAAGAAGAGACCACCGAAACTGCTGTGGGCATAGCTCCGAGACCAACAGATTCTGTTTGTCTACAAATAGTTCCAGACGGAAATATCGTGCTAACGAAGCTGCAGCTGTCAAACAACAAGTCAATGAATGGCTCAGCGCTGGAATCGTTCGCCGATCTTCGTCCAATTTCGCAAGTCGAGTTGTTGTGGTTAAAAAGAAAGATGAAAGCTATCGCACATGTGTGGATTTTTGGAAGCTGAACAGTATGGTGCTAAAGGATTACTTTCCGGTTCCAATAATTGACGATGTCATTGAGAAACTACAGGCTGCAAAGTTTTTCACGGTGATGGATTTGGAAAACGGGTTTTTTCACGTTCCGATTGAAGAAACTAGTAAAAAGTATTATTCGAATTCAATAAGGCTCCTTTCGGATTTTGTAATTCGCCTGCAGTTTTTAATCGATATGTGACCTATATTTTTCAACCGCTGCTAAACGCTGATGTACTGGACTTGTATATATAATCATACATGCGATGATTGCGAAGGAATGTCTATTTAAGATGTCGAAAGTCTTTGATACAGCTGCGGAGTTTGGGCTAAAGATCAAATGGAAAAAATGTCACAGTATGGTTTTGGAGTAAGAAATCGTCTGAAGCTGAGTCTCGACAACATAGCTATATATTGGAAGCGAAAGTAGTATATCTCGCATGCCAGAAGTTTCGACAATACGTGCTCGGCATGAAATTCAAGGTGGTAACCGATTGTGCAGCTTTCAAGCAAACAATTAACAAAAAAGATATTTCTAGAGATGTGGCTCGCTGGGTTATATACCAGCAGGATTTTGAATTCAACGTTGAACACAGAGCTGGAGAAAGGCTCAAACACGTTGATTGTCTCAGCCGAAACCCACAAAGCATTTTTATTGTAAGATCGGAAGCAACGGCACGAATTAGAAAAGCACATCAGGAAGACGCAATGTCTAAAGTCATCATGGAGATACTGCAGGATCGACCATACCAAGATTTTAAACTAAAAAGCGGTCTTTTATATAAAGCAGTTGGCGGCAATGAGCTCTTAGTAGTCCCTAAACTAATGGAGAAGGAGATCATTGTAGAGGCTCACAATGTTGGACATTACGATCATCTTGGGCCATTAGATGCAACGTCGAAGCAATATAAATACATATTTGCTATTGTTGACGCTTTTTCCAAATTCGTTTGGTTATATCCAACTAAAACAACAAGTTGCGATGAGGTGCTCTGGAAACTACATAAGGTGCCCGAAATAAGTAAGTGGGACAGTTCGTTGAGAACTGTAAAAACTGAACGAATCAATATATTCCAACAAAGCTAATTATACCCTTGCAGAGGGTATAATAAAATTGGTCAGATGTTTGTAACGCATAGAAATAATCGTTTCCGACCCCATAAAGTATATATATTCTTGATCAGCATCGAAAGCCGAGTCGATATGACCATGTCCGTCTGTCCGTCTGTCCGTCTGTCTGTTTCTTCGCAAGGAATCGAACTTAAATTTTGAGCTACGTGAATAAAAGTCATATCATTCTCTTCATTGATGATTTATCTAAATTAAGTTCGAGAGTTGGTAGGATCGGACAACTATAAGTTATAGAAAAATAGGAAAGATCAGAGGTACCTCGGTTAAAATTTGTGTTGTTCAAAACAGTTCTTGTGAGAAAAACTTTTTTTGTTTTTGAGATATCTCAACCAAATTTGGCACATAGATGACAATTCTACTTTTACACCTTACCAGCAAGTTTGATTCAGATCGGATGATAAACACCGACATAAATCAATAAAATCAATAATCAACCCCCATCAGAAAAAGTATGTTTTTGTGAGAAAAACTTTTTTGTTTTTTAAGATATCTCAACCAAATTTGGTGAACAGATGAGAATTATACTTTTACATCATATCAGTAAGTTTGAATCAGATCGGATAATAATCACCGACATAAATCAATAAAATCAATGAATCAACCCCCATCAGCATCAGTTTGTATGCATATGCAGCCAATTATATACGTTTATATTTGCTTTTATATATGCGTACACAAACAACATACATGGAAACATACAAACATACATACATACATACATACATATATGCGAACACGTGCTTGAAAAAACTACAAGCTGAGTGCGAAACAGAAAGAGACAGAAAACAATTTTTGTATTGTGTTGTTGTTTTCTAGAATTCGTCAGAAAATTTAGAGAGCGAGAAGCTGGACGCTTGCAATGTATACCGAAATAGCGAGGCCGTGAATTTTAAGTTTGGTAGCGCAATAGGTAGAGATCGGTTCTAGAAATGACGTGAGCGGAGGTTCAACTCCGGCTGTTGGCAAACTCGAATTTTTTCTTGCTGATTCTTTTTTTGGTTCAAATTTTTTTAAATTTTATATTTCCAATTTTTAAAAGAGAAAGTAATCAATTAATCTGCAAGGGTATACAAACTTCGGCACGGCCGAAGTTAGCTTCTTTGATATTTTTTGCTTAAACATAGTAAAATCAAAAATATATTTCAACTGATTTGAATCCAAAAACACTTAAATTAATATACAAAAAAATTAAACAAAATATTTTCAAACGAAATAAGTAACTGGGACAAATTCATATTTTTGTGTCTTAAAAGTAAAAAAAATAAGCAAAAACAAAAAATTCATTTCTAAACCATAACAGAATGTTAAATAGAGCAATTAACAATTTTAATATTCGTCCTTGCATCGAATAAGTTTTAGTCCTTGGATGTCAATTTTCGCCCATTTTTCGAAAATAGCTATTTTTAGTTCTATTAAACTTCTACATTGCTTCATATTGAGATAATTCCGTTGTGTCAAGATTTCCCACAGTTTTTTAATTGGATTTAAGTCTGGTCTGAGTGCTACCCAGCATAAAACAGGTATTTCTGTCCCTTTAAAATATACTTCAGTAAGCTTTCCTATATGGGTGGGTGAGGTATCCTGCTGAGAATTCCATATGTCACCGTAAAAAGTCTCTCCAAATGGCACTAAACCACTTTCCAACAGTTCAACATCATTTGGGGCATTCATTTTATGCGGTACAAAACCTCTTGAAGTCCTTTTATTAAATCCGAACGCAGCCCATACCATTAAAGTGAAAATTTCTGGACAGGTGGATTTTTTTTTGGGATTCGAATATAATGATAATAATATCGGTACCCATCACGGCCATCTAAATTGAACTTTTTTCGTCAATGAAAACTAAATTTTTCCTCTCAGTGACCCAAAACTTATACTTTTCGGCAACCCGTATCGAGCAGGTTTATGTCTTGGCAGTAGCTCCGGTTTCAGGAGTTTTTTTCAATACGAATTATTATCCGAGCTCTTCAAAATTTGTTGGATAAGTCTCGTAGATATCAGAAGAGATGAATTTTTGATCGCTAGATTTTTTTTCGTATTTAGCCATAGTTGTCAATCAATGGTGGGCGACCAGAAAGCGGCTTTTTTCCATAATTTTCCGTGTCTCTGAGCAACTTTTCGACGGTATTCTTATTTGTTCCGACATTGTCTTCAATTTTGCTAATTGACATCCCCATATCACGCAGCACGACAATCCTACCACGCTATTTTTCGGTTAAACGGACAAAACTCGTCATTTCTTAACAAAAAAAATGATTAGACAAAGCAATTTGTCCCATTTACTTATTTCGTTCGGAAAACCCAACTTGCACTTTCAAAAATAAACGTAACGTGAAAACTTAAAGGTACTTTTTTACAATTCTTTGCTAAGCGCTTAAGCATTCTACAATCGAAATATCGAAGAAAGGTAGAAATCAAAAAAATGCATTTTGGGGAAATTATAACGATTTCAATGTTTGTTGTCTTATTTCGGGCACCTTATATGAGTGGTCTTCTGTTTTTGGCAACGCCGTTCGAATCATCAGCGACAGAGGTTCGGCGTTCATAGCGAAAGATTTCGGAGGTATATAAAAACAAATGGAATTTACCATGTTTGGACAACAACAGGCGTTCAAAGAGGCAACGGCCAGATCGAACGTGTCAACAGATCTATCATTTCAATCATTTCTAAACTGTCGGCGGAAGAGCCAACGAAATGGTTTAAGTATTTGTCTAAGGTGCAAAGAGCTATTAACTCACACGTTAATGTATCTATATATAATATCAGAATGGACGAATGTAAGATGGGTTGCTGGGTTATCTGATATTTTGTAGCCCTAGTATGCAGAATCAGTGTGAACGTTGCACAGTAAAAAGTCGACACAGTCGTTAATGAATCGTCGGTGTGGAAAGTTGCTAAAGTTGTTTAAGTTGCAAAAGTTGTGTAAAAGTAGAACTAAGTTGGTAAGTTGTCCAGACGAACATTCTGATATATTTTGTAAACCATATGTATACCTATTGAACTTTAATCTTATTCTTAAAATAAACTAATAATACACATTAGATGTATGTATGCATATATGTACATATACATATAAACATATACATATGTATAAGATTTGTAGTTTATTTGTTTATGAAACATCTATGTATAGTGTAATTTATTTGAAATACGGGGTAAATATATGTATGTATGTATGTATTGAATATATGAAAATAACGTTCCGACATCAGAAGTGGGATCTGCTTTGCCTACTGATTTAAATATATGTAACAGCGCTAATAGAGCAGCACCATGACGAAAGCAGTTCGTCTGGAGCAATGGAGCGGTCTGGTGTGAAGTGCTTTAAATGTGATGAAATTGGACATTTTTCATCAGCTTGCCCAAAAGGCCGATCGAGTGGAAACGGCAAGGTCTACGTGAAGCGTGTTGAAATTTGTACAGTAGCTCCGCCAGCAGGAATGATAAATTTGTCCGGTGAGTCCGTTCCATTCTGTTTTGATTCAGGGGCTGAATGTTCCTTGGTCAAGGAACGCATCGGTAATAAATTTAAAGGAAAACGAATCAATGATATAGTAAAACTTAACGGTATTGGTAGTGATTCCATATGTAGTTTGCATCAGGTTTTATCTAATATACATAAATATTGAACAATATTGATTTGAGAATTTGTTGCATATTGCGATAGATAAGTTTTTAAGTTCTGATGGGCTTCGGTGTTTTAATGGACGCTGCTAAGTTTTAAATTTATAAAACAAAAGAGGTGAATTTTGCAATTTCAACAGAATACGAAAATATTATAAGTTCCAATACCCAAATTAATGAATCTGATCAGGTGCCACTGACTCATATTTCATACTTATACTCTGATTCGTTTAGTGACGGAATTCCAAAGACACGTGTCTCCACTGGACAGTTGGAAATAAGACTTATTAATGCACAAAAAAAAAGAACAACGACGCCGCAGTCTGTGACACAGTTGAGGTAATTTATCGGTTTGTGCTCCTACTTTCGGCAATTCGTTCCCAAATTTTCAGAGATATTAAATCCCGTGTACCTCCTTACGTCAAAAAAATGTTGTAATGGAAACAAAGAATAATCGAGTTTTGTAAAATGATGATGAAAATTGCTAAACCCATTATTTTAATTTTTAACATATTTGAGATATACAAACATAAAAAATAAAATTCAAAACTCTTAAATGAATAAGGAACATGATCTTAAACAATTATAATTACATTTAACTACAGAATACTTATTTTCAATGTCTTGACATTCAAAATATTCCAGTACATTGACAATGTCCTTACTTTTCGATGGTCCCAACATATTTTTAACGGAAAGTAAATTGACCTGTTGCATTATTTCAATATTTTCCGGCAATCTAGAAATACAAAAATTTTAATATCGATACTGCGATCAAAACAAGCATATTACCTTTCGCGGAGTTGGATTATTAACTCCTTAAGAAACTCCATGCAATTTTGTCTTATTTGAAAATCGAGTGCTACGCTAAATTGGGCTTCTTTAATTTTGTTTTCGAACGCATACCCAAAATAAAAATTGGGCACCGCTGCGTTCTCCAAATCATCTTTCAAAATATTTATTACAGGATCTGGTGGAATTATTTTCGATTTCAGTGAGTTGATAGCGAGAATCACATCCGAAAGTAATTGTGAAGGGTCTCCGTTCCTGCTTTGAAAATTTTTTTTCAAACTTTGCATGTCTTTTAAAATTGGTCTTAAAAACACCAAATAAAGATACATAATTTATCTCATCTTTATACAGTCCGTGGAGAAGTTGTGCTTTGTGACACTTTTCAGACGTAGCTGCTAGTTCAAAATGGAGCTTTTATTCTGTCCACTGATCCACGATACGGGAAACCGCACTCTCTATCGACAACCATCTGGTGTCACTTACTCTCGGTATTTTCATCGATCAGTTTAAATTTGGAAAATTGACATTTAATTGTTACACACACAAAACCAGCTTTGCAAGCTGAAAACTGCCCCACGCATAACTTTGACAAGTGATCACTTGTTGCAACCGCCGTGTGTTTGGCAATGTGTAGGCATAAAGCTGCTTCCTGCTCCTCCGTTTTGGTCGACTTACGAACGAAAGGTAACTTTTTTTTTTGAGTAACTGCGCCCAGCACAGCCACATGTTTTTTGGAGGCACCGTGTTGGCGGATGTCAAAAAGCTTTGCGCCAGTTGAGGATTTGCAATACGCACAATAAGCTCGCGTTGAATCGGTGATATCCTTACGAATCCATTGCTTGAACTCTTCATCCTGCAGCCAGGTATCACGAAAATATTGCTTATAAACTTTCTGCATCTTGTTCCAGTCACTATCAATAATCACATGTAAAGAGTTATCGTGTATATGTAATCAATCGATCCACTGAGTCAAATACAAGTTCCGAAACACTTTTAATCGGAATTTTGCAGTCGATGACAAAAAGGTAAACAATATTCAAAAACCCTGAAGGAAAATTGCTATTTTTATAATAAAATTGCTAAAATTGCTAAAAAAATTTTAAAATTGCTAGACTTGTGGCTAATATCATTTAAAA